>OX463857.1:12660963-12737634 GCA_949825065.1 Odontocerum albicorne
CGTCCATTTTTCGCTCCCATACATCAAAGTTGACGTGAAAATACTATTGTGGACTATCATGTTAGCAAATTTTGACACTGTCCAGTTCGAGTATATATGTTTTATTTGTTTATCTGTATATGACAAGAGAATTTTATTTATACATAATTGTGAAAAAAAAAACACATAATTTAATGTACACACATAATTTTAATTTATCTGGGTTTGTTGTCTTTCATTTGTCGTATCTCTAGTAAACTGAGCTTTTGCCTGGCTGTTTCTTACTGAGTACATATCACATTAAAAATATATTGATATGTTTCTTTCCGATTTTTGATTATACAATACCTCTTTGTATACTCTCATCAAATCGATAAACAGTGACTCTCGATTACATATGTATATATTCCGCGAATCAAACCCCGCATACTTGATCACTTCAACTTGTTTCATCATAACTATAATATAATGTGCCGCAAATAATCATCAAAAGTACACCACACTCAAGAGTTCACAGACACGCCTCTTTTATTTCCTTACTAACTTTGTTTCGTATTGCTACACGTCTTTCGATATTCCTCTTAACTTAACCACTATCTGAGAAAACACTGCTTAAATTGCAGGGTTTCTTAATTTGTTCCATCCTTTCATTATTCACTCATACGTCGCATTTACTTTTCCTTTTACACTTTTCTATCATAATTTCTTTGGACTTGACAACGATTCATTCTCAGATCTTTCTCTTCGTGCCTCTCATACAATTTACTTATCAAACTCTGCAATGTGCAGGAAAGATTATATGAATAAATCAAATAAGAAATATTTAAGTGGGAATTAATTAATTATTCATGAATATGTAACATTGTTGCAAGCAGAAATAAACTTTAAGTTTCTCCCACGACGTACTTGGTTGCTGTACTTGGCCAGTCAGTTACTTTGTTATGGTACCTTGAACGCATTAATCTCAAACGCATTAATCTCAGGTGAAAGTAATATATGTTTAACAAATGCTCTTAATTTACCATATAATTATGTTGGCTATCTTTAGACTTGGCCATTTATCATCGACCAAACTAGAAATCGTCTTATACAGATATTGGAAGGCTCTATTTGTAATAATCGTATGTCTTCTTAATGAAGTATTTATTCTTCATTGGCCACCATTGTATCTATTTTATAAAATTTCCGTTGTAAACAGATTCCTGACGAACTAAATTCCTTCAGACAATTTCTTCCGACATTTCAGAAATATGTTAAAATAGTTTAAATTAAATACTAGTAAGCACACTTTTTTCGGAACTCTCGGGATTGAACCCGAAATATCCGAGAAAGATGAGTGTATTACCAGACTAACTCATGAAAACCGTGATTATGACATTTTTTTATTTTATAAGTTGCAGGCTGGAACAACTCGGTAGAATTTATTTATTCATATGGAACCCTTCAGCACATCTGAAGGGATGATTCGGATGTATTGAAGAGCAATTACCAATTCTGATATATGTAGCCGTATTGAAAGGGGTACCATACGAAATATAAGTTTATATTCCTTGCTGTTGTAGGCAGAGAGGCCAGAGCGCCAGACTTGCATATCTCGATATTTCACTTCTTTCACAATTATGCGGCTCCTACAATTTCTCTTGTTTCTAATAAAAAATTAATTCACTTGATCTAACCATACCTTTCCTGATCTTCCTTTCTCACGCTTTCTACACACAATCGCGCTATATATTTGTTTTGTAGTATTCCTTAATTTATTTAATAAATTCCTAAACCATTTTCAAGTAATTTTTTTGTCGTATTCAACACATTTTTTGTCGTATTCAAGCCTTAAGTTCTCATTCATCCCTTATCAGTTCATTCCATACATTCCACCCTATGTATTTTAAGTTCACGTATTTTTATAGGGTATATTTGGCTCTTTCAGTGAAATGCGACGTCTCACTCCCATACATAATCAAAGTTGATATCCAGATATATAATACATATACTTCCCTATATGATATACATACTTCCATATATTTATATAGTCTAAGAACATCAGAATAAACACTACAACTATGTCTTGCTGCTATTATAATTGTTACCATATATATACAACTCTTATTACAGTATATGCTGCAGAATACAAGCATAGCACAGGCAGGGTTCTGATGAATTTTCACTTGGCGAGCAAGCGAGCGGTTTGGTTGTTCAATGAAAATAACGTGTTTCCAGCAAATTTACGAATTTTGGGTTGATTGATAGTTATCGGCAAAGCAATTCGAGAGAACATTTTGATTGAATTCTCAGATTCAACAGAGCGGTTTGCTAGTGCTTACTTCTAAGATTTGTATATTTTTATTAAATAACAACGCCGATGCCTGGAGGAAAGACCTTTGACGGCCCATCCTGGCGTCCTTTACAGACTGTCGAAAAATACTCGTGTCAATAATGGAGGAGAAATCTAATAATGAACCAACCTTTAATGTATATGTAAATCCGTCTCTGAAAGTATCTGTGTATTCCCCGGGAAATAGTCAACACGCGGGCAACGCCGGATACTGCGAACTAGATAAGTATGTACGCAGTAGACTCGTACACCTACCTATTACATGCTCTCTGTGAGGAAGTGCGTAATTTATCCGATCTGAATATAGGCTTATGGAAATATACTTCGGATCTCCCGAGGGTGTTCAATGTCTTTTTCTCACTGTTCCTTTTATGACATTGTTGTCTCAATATTGTTAATCAATAAAACAAAGTATACTCGTATAATTTACATATATTAAGAAAAAATATACATATTATGTATATTTTTTCTTGAATGAACTCCAGTATAACTAATTTAACCCATTAGATTTTACCTTATTCAAACACTAAAGTTTTTATATTTTAGTAAAAAAATTGATATTTTACATAATTAAAAAAATTAAACGCTTATTTTGTATTCACCACTGTTTTATTTGAGTTCACTGCCGGTTTTAAAAACCTCCGTCTTCCTCGTCAGGTGATGTTGAAATAAATTAGGAGAGGCATAGAGAGGGGGAGGGGATAAGTGGCTAATAAGGGGATGGATGGGTAGGCGTCAAAAGGAATGGTTTTTAAATGGGAAACTCTATTTAGCAGTGTACTATTATTGAATTAACTTGATTAATTATAATGCTGAGTCTTAACTCAACGCGTTTTTCAATCTCCAGAATTTTTAAGTAAAATTAAAAATGTATTTTAGACATAATTTAATTCAACTTAACCTGACGAGGAAGACGAAGGTCTTTGAAACCGGTAGTGAACTCAAATAAAACAGTGGTTGGTGAATAAAAATTTAAAAAAATAAGTTTTTTATTTATTTTACTGAAAAAAAAAATATAAATAAGACACCACAAAGTGAAACAAACGTCTTTTTTAAGATCCAAGAAACTATAGTTTTTTTCTATGATTCGTTATAAGTTTTTCAGAATTACTTGGTCTCACTACCGTTTTCACTCCCAGAATAACACAATGTATTTTCGCATTGTGGGGAATTGTGTGAGAGGTGAGTATTCGAAGTTTTTTTATTGTCTTTTGGTGATCAGGGTTGAATTAAAGGGAGGCAAGATGATCAGTCTTGGTCCTCGGAGGCAAGATGGTCAACTATGGAAAATCAGATATGTTCATACATATGTATCATCATGCCATAAACTTTTGGATTAGGACAGATCTCCTCTACAGATACTTTCTTTCCGAGCGTACAACCTTTGTTTCATTCAAATCCATGCACCTCGTCATACAAAGCTTTTTCTGTTTCTCGTATATCTTACCTTTAACCTCAGTAAAAACTTCTTTAACCACATTATTTCCTTGGTTAGTTCTTCTTCGTTCTCAATTCATTTCAGACATAATATATTTACTATCCTTTTTTTGTACCATCGTGAATTAAACCCGATACCATTAGGTGGCAGACGAACATGATTTTCATCGCCCAGTTAGTAAAACGATAGTTTTTAGTATTACTAAATAATTGGTTTTCAAAACGTCAAAAATCGAATTCGCGACATCAGATTGGTAAGTATGCTCGTTATCTATTAAACCACTGTCTTCAACCGACTTTATTTTTAATGTACTCGTATATTATGCAAAACTCGTTTATATAATAAATACCAAAGAGAAAAAAACAATTTAAACAACGTTTTAATGTAAATGCGGATCCAGTGTCCTGATTTCTATTGTGTACCATACCATATGTTATTATCAAACTAACAGCTGGTTGTTGAACCAACTTGAACCCGATGAAGTGTGTGCTTGGATTGGAGTTAATGTGACGTGTTTTAGGAACAGTAGTTAAATCTATGTAAATAAAATTTAAAGCGCAGGGGCGTATTTATGATATATATCAGTGGTCTTTGGCCAATTTCTGTGAACTTAAAAGTAACATTTTTTACTTTGAAAAGTTTAAAACCTTTAGTACGTGCATAAATAAACTAAAAAGTAATGCAAGACCACTTCATACGCCTTGTCAAGTGAGGTGGCTATCTTTGGTTAATTTCTCGTATGTTTAAATACAATTTTATACTTTGAAAAGTTTAGTACACGCATAAATAAACTAATTAGCAATGCATGACCTACCTTTGAACCACTTCATAAACCTTGTCAAGTGCGGTGGCATTCTTCGGTCAATTTCTCGTTAGTTAAAATAACATTTTATACTTTGAAAAGTTTAAAATCTTACGTACATGCATATATAAACTAACAGATAATGCAAGACCTGTGAAGCACTTAATAAGCATTGCGAAGTCGTATGATTCTCTATATTCACAAAATGAAGAGTTTTTACCATTGTCATATATTTATACTGTACTCGGTTCGCTTTTCCATTAAAACTTTAAAAACTTGTAAAGGTTGTATTGTGAATAAAAATCACCATGTCAATTGTTCGCGTATGTATCTGTCCGCGTAGACAGAGGAAATAGCGCCAAACTTTATTATCATGACGCCTGTTTGCATCTTCTTCATACCTAATACAACTTGTTCTGTCTCTGACTCCTAGCCTTTCCTTCTTTCGATTTTTTTTCACTCTGTCCAAATATTAGTTTTTCTGGCCCTCGTCTTCCAAGTTCGTGCACTAGATTTGTTGTCAGCCATTCATTACTCGTGCTATCTACATACTCAAACAACCTCAAAACGCCCTTTTCAATCTGCTTAAACCGTACTTCTACTTACACCTTAATCGTCTATGTAAATTCCCTACTCCAGCTAGATATATTGCAATAATCTATGCAATTTATATTTTTGAGTGCTTTCATTTCAATAGTTGATTGCATTGAAAAGTTCAGGATTTGATTTCCTGGTCGGCTTTGACAGTACGTGAAATACATAAATACATGCTTATTTTTTGTTAACTCTCGTATATTTAGTTTAGAAAATAATCATAAACTAATTTTAACCCTATAAACTTATATTTCACTGAGTGTGTATCTATCAGAATACTTAATAATATATAACTTTGTTATTCCACTAATTACATTAATCCTCGCCACAACTGTTTTTACCTTCAGTCCGGAGGCTTTCTTTAGACAGGGTGATCCCGGTTTGTTTAGAGTAGTGATTAGATCTGACTGTAGTCATGGTTCATTCTGCCCGAAGAGAGCCTCAGGATAGGAGGTAGAAACACTAACGGGGATTCATGTAATTAGTGGACTAACAAAGTAATTTATTGTTTATTATTCTATTATTGAATTCTACTTAGTTAAAGCCGAGACCTTTGAAAAATTATATCTATCATTTTACATCCTAGAACTTAGACTTACATTTTTATTTCACTCCAACAATACTTTGATTTATCCTTAACATATTAATTACATAGACAACGAAAAGTCTGGATGATCGAGGCACTTTTATCTTAAAGAAATATACGCCAGTGTTCAATTTATCCACTCCATAAGACCTGGTTAGTGTACTCGTAGATATGTTATATGTGAACATTATATTTTGTATCGGCGTACTTTGCCTCATATAATAGACCAGTTAAGAGGTATTTCACAGAGTACACATCGTAAATGGTAGCGATCTGATATAAAAGTATGCCATACATTTGAGTTTAGCTGCTGACGTAGTGTATGGCTTCGCGGTAACGCATTGAACTTCCGTGCGGAAAGACGTCGGTTCGAACCCCGCGCTCTGCTACTCCCCTAGAATGATGCAGGATTTTTTCCGCGTAGTATTCGGGAGTATAAGGATACATATGACTTCGGACACATACTATTCTTTTAAAAAGAGAAAAAAAACATGCCATGTCCTCCGATCGTCTCACTACGGTGTGCCATCGAATCCAATACAGTGGTGTGGCCGGTGAGTTGGCTGGTGAGCAACGGCCCACTCACTTGGAAAAAACTTCACGGTATAGCTTTGCTTTCCGATGGAATGACGATGGGATCGTCGACTACGAGACCCAGCAACGACCGACAAATAACGCTCTGAGATCTGAGGATTCCTCATTTTTCTCTATCGTTGCAATTGCACGGTCGCCAGTCGTTTAGGCCCGAATTCATAATTCGACATTAATACTAAATACAAATTTCGTTATTTGTATTCCGAGTCTGACCTCATACGTTCCAAACTTTAAAATCAGGAAATGAAACTACGTTACTCACTTATTTATGAAAGCTACGACAAATTTGTGTCAAATTTAACTTTAAATACAAATTTATTTCGGATTAAAATTAGTTAAGATTTAATATTTAGTGTTAAGGTTGGACTATGGATTCGAGCCTTAGTTGACATTTTGAGGGAGGAGTAATCAGTGGCAAAAAATACCTCGTTATTCTATTACAATAATCCTTGGATTATTTTGTATTTATTGTATTTACATTTTTTGGTTGGTGCTGAGTATCTCTTTTCATTTAACATACTTTTAAGTTAGAAATCGAGCTAATGAATTTTATCAGAGCGGAAGTGATGTGGTCAAGTTGAGTGTTCCGATAAATATTATGATAATGTATGTCGTTACTAAGTTACTTAATAAAATCAGTGCTTATAATATTTCTCCCGAGGGCCTCTATGTCCTCGTTGGTAAGATGCCTGATTTCAAGCCCGCAGGTTGCGAGTTTGACTACCGTTAACCCATACCTTCGTCAGAGGAAATGTATCTAGGTTTAATATAAAGTGATATTTACTTACACTTGTTACACGAAGATTGCTCCAATAATTGATCAATATGCTAACTGTCAGCGCATCAGTGAAATTATATCGAAAAAAGCGTGCGAGAACCAGTCTGGAACCCAAGAGGCTTGGGAGCAAGTGTGCCAACGATAAAAAACGATCAAAAAGAATTATTGACCTGGCCAAGATTCATGATTGATAAATTTAAATAAATTTATCAATCATGATAAAGATTCTGGTAAAGGTTCATGCTTGGTAAATGTAAAATATTATATTGTATTAAACTTTCGATATATACGAGTATATTACATCTGTTGATTGTTGTTTTCATGCGACAATCTCTTCTAGGCACTGTAAGCTCTCGAATGTTAAATAATACATGAGTTAATTCAGTTATAAGTTTTTAATGATTTTTAATATCAGATAACGGAAGCGTTACGAGCGATGTTGAACGGCATGTAGCGATAGGAAACATAGTCAATGGGGCACTAAAACATGTATACTCGAACCAGGCAGTATCAAAATCTGCTAAGATGATAGTCCACAACTGTATTTTATTACTAACTTTGATGTATGAGAGTGAAATGTGGACCAAAAAACTGAAAGGAGCCGAATAAATACTATTGAAATACGTGCACTGAGAAGAAACACGAAGGTGACCATTTATGAAATAATACGGAATGAAGTAATTAGGGATGAAAGTGAACTTAAGGCTGATGTGTTGAGTAACATGATGAAGAGTATGTCAAAATGGCTTAGGCATGTAGAACGAATGAAAAAATAAAGTCTAACAAAACAAAAATGTACTTTAAATGTCAGTGGAAGGCGTGGTAGAGAAAGACGAAGGATGGTGGGACCAAATGAATAGTATTTTGAAAGAAGGAAACGTGTCCACGTCAGAAAAATCGAAGAGACGAAAGATGTAGGAATGAAGAGCTGACGACAACACTGAAGAGATGAAGCTAGGACAATAAAGTTAGTAAGATAGAGCAGACAGTACTAAACGGTTGATTATTTTAATGACTGGGGTGACAATGTATGACAACGCGAAATTAAGTGATTAGATATGAATGTGAACTAAGTTGCTAATGCATCAAGTAAGATGAAAAAGAGCACGCTGAGATGGTTTATAGAAGTACATAGAACAAATGATTAGATATGAATGTGAACTAAATTGCTAATGAATCAAGTAAGATGAAAAAGAGCACGCTGAGATGGTTTATAGAAGTACATAGAATGAATGATTAGATATGAATGTGAACTAAATTGCTAATGCATCAAGTAAGATGAAAAAGAGCACGCTGAGATGGTTTATAGAAGTACATAGAACGAATGATTAGATATGAATGTGAACTAAATTGCTAATGCATCAAGTAAGATGAAAAAGAGCACGCTGAGATGGTTTATAGAAGTACGTAGAATGAATGATTAGATATGAATGTGAACTAAATTGCTAATGAATCAAGTAAGATGAAAAAGAGCACGCTGAGATGGTTTATATAAGTACATAGAACGAATGCGCGAATAAATACTAACAAAAATAAATATATATTGTAAATGTGATTGGAAGGTGTGGTAAAGGAATTGTCTATGCAATATATGGTGCGATTAAGTGAGGTATATTTATTATATGTAGAATGAAGAAAATCTAAAAAGTCGGGAAGGGAATTCGTAGATGCTATATGAGGAGGTGTTTGAAAGAAGAATAAATGAAATATATGTGCCGAGATAAGATTGTCTGAAGCCCTGTTCTTTCTGCTTACCCTACAGGAAAATAGCGTTATGTTTGTGTTGTTGTTAATCATTGGAAAATAGTATGCAAATAAATTCTAAAATAAATCTGCGATTCGATGTATCAATTGTAATTTATTTTATATGACAACGTACAATCCGGCAAACATGTTTGTTTTTTTTTATTTGTCAATTAAATATTTGCAAGGATGTTACTTACAATAAACATGTACGACACATATGTTTTGTTACAAAATATTTTTATACATTGTAAGAAACTTGGTCAATAACCTTAAAATTTTGTTTAAAAAACAGAGAGTAACAAACATCCGTTTATAAAATTCCTAAAATATATATAGTACGTGCTTCTCACTTAGCACACAGAGCGGCAATTTATTGTAGAAAATATATGCTTCATAAATATATGGTTCTTATAAACGAACATATTTATTTATCTAAAACATACACAATACTTAAGTGTTTTTTTATAAACCATACCAACATTTACTAAACACAATATAAAATACTTGGATGTTACAGAGGAACAGCTGGACAAATTACAGCGCCTTCAAAATGTGTGTCTAAGATTCATTTTCAATCTACGTAAGTACGATCTATACCTTCATACCAGAAGGCATTGAACTGGTCTCTATTGTATAATATCATTAACTGTCCCGCCGCCCCCTCTTATCTCTCCGAAAATTGTCAGTGTCTTTCCAATCATGGATTAGCGCTACGCTCAAACAGAGATTGTTTATTGGCCTTTCCAGTTCACCGCTCCTCTTTCTTTACGTCGTCCTTTACTGTCCATGCAGTGATACTCTGGAATCAGTTACAAACCAATATAAGACTCGCTCCGTCCTTGGCATGCTTTAAGAAGCGACTGAAAAACCCCTTTATTTCTAGTCAGTAAAATAACGTGTTTCATTCCTGATTTTTCTTTTCCTTTCTTCTCCACCATGCCTTCCTTTCCTTTTTATTGATGATATCTCACTTTATATGAAAAAGAATGTTCGGGTGACTGTCCGTCTTTGTGGGGTTCGTGGGCATGCGCTCGCGTATATGTTTAAATAAAAGTGTTAAATAAAATATACATACACACACATCTTCCTCGACCACGCTTTCCACTCAAAGTTATGCCGTATATGTACAGGTTTTCTTAGTCTTTCTTCATTCATTCGTTCTATATATCCAAACCATCGCAGAGTGCTCTTCTTCATCTTACTTAACATATCAATTTAAGTTTGCATTTATCCCTAATCACTTTATTCCGTATTTTGTCATACATTCTCACCCCATGTTTTCTTCGCAGTGCACTCAATTTCCAACATTTATTCGACTTCTTTTACTCTTTTTTCACATCCACGTTTCATTCTCATACGTAATAATAGTTGTAACTAAAATACATTCGTGGTCTACTATCTTAGAACGTTTTAATACTGCCCCGTTCGAGTATATATGTTTTAGTATCCCATTGATTTTGTTTTCTGTCGATACATGCCATTCGATATCCCTCGTTACATTTCAATTATCTAATATTCAAAATATTTATCATCTAAGTATTATCTATGCACGCATTTCTACATATGTTCGGCTCCTTTCAGATTTTTTTCCACGTTCACGTTTCACTCACATACGTCAGTTGGTACTAGAATACTGTTATGGACTCATTTTAGCAGAATTTCTTACTGTCCCGTTGGAGTTTAAACGTTTTTGTACCCCATGGACTCAAATAAAGAATTGTATAATTTTCTTTGTTAAATCAAAGTTTAATGGGAACAGGCAAAATATTGCGAGTGGCTTTTGTACTTTTTGTGTGATAAGATCTTCAGAACTCAGTTTTTTTATCCTAGTACAGAATCTGACAGACCATAGATGAATTTAAATGCTGTCGTTATTACAGGTTTCAGCCGGCATAAATACAATAATTAGCATAGAGCATGCAAGGCAAGTAATGTGTTCTCAGCTTGAGTTGAACATTGAAATACTCGTACAAGCAACAGATACATGGACGTCGATGGGCAGAAGTGGAAAAAAAGAAAGGCCAACAGCTGTGTAAGCATTCCAAGACAATATAACACAACGGTCCCATATCCTATGTTATCATACCATGTTTGGAAAACAAACGACAACTATAATTGTTATTACAAAACCTTTGATTGCGATCTTGGAGCACTGGGACAAATCTAGGTCTTGATAGATTAGTAATAATCGTACATTAGTCATGGTCCATTTGATAATAGCTCTTTCTATAATAACATAAATGCTCTATTGTATAGGGTTTGGTGTTGCATTCAAGTGTAGCGTGTTTTTTTCTGACTGTATTGTAAAGCGTCGGTGTTATTAGGTCATATTATTACAGTTTATGATATATTATGACATGTGTTATGGATTTGCTGATCGAAAATTGAATGGACATTAAACCCAGGTAAAAGTAAAGAACCAAATTTAATAGCAAATTATATTTGTTTTGTGTACAATACTATCTTCTTCCATAGGCATATTATTAGTCTTTGATTTTCTATAGTACCAAAAAATGGGCCAAAGAATGATATGGTGCCAAAATATGACCTGGAAATGGTAGGGTTCCAAAAAATGGACCTAGTAATAGGGTCGTCCCAAAAAATGTACCTGTAAATTGTATGGTATCACAAAAGGGACTTGGAAAAGGTTTGATACCAAAAAATGAACCTGAGAATAGTGCGGTACCAATAAAATGGTGTTGGAATCGAAGTCTGGGCATTGAAAGGGAGTGATGCGACCAGAATCAATGCCGTAGAAATGCGTGTTTTGCGTAAAATATCTGGTATTACAATATTTGATAAACTAAGAAATGTTTGAATTAAGGCCAACTGTTTGTTAAAGATGAATATTATAAACAGAATTAAGAAATTAATCTTGAGTTGGTTTGTCCGCATTGAGAAAATGAGTTGCGAAAGCCTTGTGAAAGTAAATATATATGTCTGAAATGAATGAAAAGGCACATTTAGAAAAAAATTGAAAGAGATAGTTGGAGAAATTTAAGCTAAGGGAAAGGCAAGAAATAAAAAAGCATGTATGGGTAGATGTATGGATGTAGATGAGGTGAGGCATACATAGAAAAGTGTAGATGTCTATCCTCTCTTCATATTCCTGGAGACTTCAAATTCCTGGAGACTAATAACTTGGATCTGGATTCAAATGATCGCTGTAGGCTTTTTGATTTGTAATATTAACTCAATCGTACCTATGTATTATAATTATAATTTATCTACTTCTATTCCAGTTCTGATATCTTGGTTAACCTAAATTCTATCTAGAATCCTTTGTTACTCCCATCAGTCTGTATATTGCAAGTTGAATAACAATTAATGTTTTTGTTTAATTAAATCTAGCAGGAATGTATCGCGATTCGAATGTTTTTGTAATTTTGTTAAGCAAATATTATGTACAATCCACTTGTAGACTAATTAATTTCTCGTCTCGTCTGAGCTGCTCTGAGTGACAAGATTAACGATTTCGCGTTCATTGCTGATGTATCTTCGTCGGAAAAAAGGTCCTTATTTTTAAACTCAAGATTTGAGCTTTACCCGTTTGCATCTGAATCTGTATTTCGAGACACTCATCACATTGTCCGGAATTCAAATTCCAAATCCCACATATTGAAATCTCTCAAACCACATAATATTTTTTATTTATTATTGTACACATTATCGTACCGTATTACATTAAAACAATATTATCTCAATATGCTTCAATAACAATATTATTGTACCGTATTACATTAAAACAATATTATCTCAATATGCTTCAATAACAATATTATTGTACACATTATTGTACCGTATTACATTAAAACAATATTATCTCAATACACTTCAATAACAATATTATTGTACCGTATTACAATAAAACAATATTTCTCAATATACTTACACATAACAATATTATTGTACACATTATTGTGCCGTATTACATTAAAACAATATTATCTCAATATACGAGTACTTCAATAAAAATGTTATTGCACCATATTACATTAAAACTATAATATATTATCTCAATATACCTCAATAACAATAACGTGGTTACATTGTTTCTAATAAAGTTGTTAATGTTTGAAAAAATAAAATTTAACTTATTTTTTTATAACTAATATATTAATTAAAATTTACAGAAATTCTTAATTGAGATGTTCTAGTTTGCGCTTAGCGAAACGATACGTGGTCCATGGTTTTGTATTTCTCCGCTCTCACAGAAAGGTGATTGAGTAATACATCTTTTATTTTTGTGTAACCATCACAGTAATTTATTTTTTAACATGAAAAGTAATTATATTAATAATATACTCGTACATTGTGTGAAAAACAAGATAGATAAAAAAACGGGTAATTGAAAGGGGGCACGTGCCATTTTATATGGACCTGGGTTTGTTGCCTTCGTTTATCGTGTCTCTAGAAAGTTTGTCTTTTGCTTGTATCTTAATGCGGAAAGCTTTAACATAAATTATATTCAGCATCAAAAGTATAAAATTAATTGTTATTAGTTTGGTCGAAACAACCAACGTCCATTTCTAAGAAAGCTCATAATACTTTCTTTAAAAATATCGTCGGAAATGTTGAAGATGTCAATCCGCGGTTTTATTTCGAAGGAGAGCATATGGCAGATAAGTTATACTTATTGTCGGTTTAAATAGGTCAATATTTCTAATATATACCATACGTGTGATGTATACATGTGTAATTGAGTGTCACTGTTCGTCAGGTTGATGAGAATGTGCAACGGGGTTTTATATAATCAAAAATCGGAAAGAAGTATCGATTTATTTTTATGCTATATGTCCTCAGTGAGATACAGGCAAAAACCTAGTTTACTGGGGACACGGCAAATGAAAGCCAACAAACCCAGATCCATTAAAATTATATGTCCAAATTGAATTACCTATTGTTTTTTCACAAATTATGTATATTTCTTGTCATGTGTGAAATAAAATAAAAATGAAATAAAAAAAAAAAATATTCTATATGTTAAGTATAAAATACTTCATAAGAGAAGTTGTTTAATTTTTAGCTCATAAAAATAGGATGTCTATGGGTTAAAGTATGTCGCTTCACTAAGTCACCTTAGGGTGTGTCTTTCTCCTCCTTTTTCTTTTCCTTTCTTCATAACTTTTGAAGTTGTTTTTATCGTATCATCTTCAAGACCTGTCCCTGACACATCATTCACGGATGCTCTTCAGACTTCGAGTCAGATAAAACTCATTGCTTTTGACTGGATTTGGTTTGGTTGACAACATTTTAAGAAATGTTGGATTTGGTTTGGTTTGGTTGACAACATTTTAAATATCTTCTGTTTTTTTTTACGCAGCATGTAGGTCTACAACATTAAATGTTTATATTTACATAATTCGGGGTTGGTGGTATAACCTTAGTGTATTCGCTAAAAAAATGAGTATTTCGTTTTCGTTTGGACTTTACTTAATCTTAATTTAGGTCTTATTTCTCCTTGAAGAGCTAGTTATCTTATCCTTACATAAAATTTAAAAGCTTTTTGAGACGTGGAGTCCAAGACTGTAAAAAACTGCTCTTTGTTGGATATTGCGGTTCGATTTTTTTTAAATTTTACTCTGTATTTTAAACACCATGAAAATATCAAATCAATTCACGTACAGCTATAATACTTGTATCATCCACTCACAGGTTATAGAACTGTCTTCTACAAACGAAGAATAGACGATGATGGTACATACCAGAATTCTGTGTATTGAGAGGAGTTGACAGGATATAAACATCTCTTGATGGTGAAAATAGGCTGTTACAAACTAACTATTATTTAACATTATATCATACAAGTTTTTTTTAATCTTTTATGCTTTTAATAAAATGTTGCTCTTTTTTATGTTAAATAATCACCATGCTGATTATGAGTTGTATAAATTTCTGGTTACATGATAATTTCGGCTTGGAGGGATGAAATTGAATACCCAAGGAAACAATGTACAGAATAAATAATTAGATAATTAGGGTTAGATGGGAATTTAAGGCTGTGTTGAGTAAGATCACTCTGGAATGATTTGAGTATCGAGATATGAAAGCCCGGTGCTCTGTCATTTCTGCCTATCCCGACAGGGAAATGGCGTGATGGTATGTATAATACATATGTAAGAATGTTGATATTGACCCTGCAAGCCGAAATTGTCATTCTAATAGTGGAAATAAATTTATAGAAATTTAAATCATTAATTTTGGTTTATTTTTTAGTAAAAACAATGTTCTATATAATCTAATTGTCATTTCTATTAATAAAATTTGAATATCATTGTTGATGTTTTTTTTTTCAGGTAAGTGAACGCGATTGGTTCAAAATCATCCATCTTTACACAATCAATTTTACAGAACAGTAAGTAAATATGCAATATAATTAACGGATCCTTGTACATCAGCAGATCTGTATCTTAGTTCATTCATTTTCGTGTCCATGTTCAGTCCAGACAATTTATATAGCGCCGTTTAGAGAACGAACACTTCTCAACGACGCTATAGTTCGGGTCTCGAACGCACAATTATTGACAGATTAAAATTGTTACAAAATAAATAAATATACAATATAAAACGAGAGTATAGAAAGGCTGCGGTCATTAGAAGAAGTACGCCAATGGGATATCATAACATTCGATATCTGTTATAAGCCGTTCGATATCTCTCGTATTTCTTCAATCTGAAAAATTACTTACTAAATAGCAGAATTATTTTATTAGTTTTTCTATATTTCAAGCATAAGTTAAATCTGGTAATAGATCACGTTAAGTTGAATAAAATTCCTGAAATTCTTGGGAATTGTCTTACTATTGTAAACAAAAACCATGTCTCTTCCAAATGGTGCAATGTTGCACCAACAAATCAAAACGCCATAAAATAGTTCCATCCTTCTGAAACACATGTATAAGGCAGCATTAATCCATGTAACGACTCAAATTACCCAAATCTCATGGACTGTTAATGGGATTGTAAGGCGTGTTTTGAGACATAAACTAGTTTTTTTAGACGCTTCTCATAAAATGGTGTTGGCGTTTACTATATGTGGCTTTAATAGGGATGTTACCAAGCTGGATATGGCCGATTGACCGAATAATAAATACTTTTTACTTAATTTTATTAAGTTGTCGAACATATCTACAATTTTGTAACGATTCACACGTTAGCCAATATAAATTTGTCTCACAGTCTCAGAATTGATAAAATAATAATATACTAAAGAAGCACAGTGAAAGATTTACAATGTCATTTCTATTTAAAATGTCATCAAGAATGAAATTATAAAATTGGGTTGGTTGACAGTCTTTTTATATGAGGAGCAATAAACTTAATATTTATAATACTATAATTTTGTTATTTGAATAATTTAATAAGTATCTGCATGAATGACTTTATGATTGAAAATAATCATAAATAAATAAACAGATCCGAGCTGCAGCCGCTCGCGTAAAAAAACTGTATTTTAGTTTATTTGTCTATTTGACCATACTTTAGACTTATTTTATTTTCTCTCTTTTCGCTGGCAGTTAATCTGGGGTTGTGTGTACATTTATATTTTCAACAATTTTCCTACACATTTATTGAGTGTTTTACTGTATTTTCTGCTTAATTATTATAATTAACGTGTATATGGATGTGGGCTGAAAAACGTCTGATGCCCTCGCGGCTGAGCTCATCTCATATTGGTGGGAGTGTATCTCGATTGGGAGGACGTTATGAAGTAAGCTCAGACCTTTTGATAGCTTCTCTCTTAAATATATTTTATTTTCCATTACTTTGAAATATATATCTTATTTCAGAATATGTATGTACATACTAACATATGTTGCTATCAATAAACCTATATTTATTTTAAGTTTTCTCGAGTCAAAATTACTTTCATATTTCTCCAAATTGACCAGAAAGAATTATTCCGCAAAAGTTTAATTAATAACAAGCTTCAATACATTTTGGCTACTTTGATATATAAACAAGAAAAATAGTATTATAAAACTTCGTAAATGTTGATTTTGTTTTTAGTTATATACTCGTATATTGTATATTTTTGTGTGCTTGGTTACACACGACTTAAGAAAAGAAGCGTGGAAAGGTGTATGTCATGTGCAGGTTATGCTAGAAAATACCGCAAATGCAATGAGTGAATTCAATCACAAATAAATTAACAAAAAATCTTATAGTAAAATTTACTTTGTAAATTTGACTAATCGAATATGACCGTGACTTGAGTTTTGTGCTCCTTTATCGAGCTCTTCGTTAGGCAAACACAAAAGGGATAATATCTTCTTTGTGGAATATTCAATTTTTATTTATTTAATGTCAACGGTCAACGGGGCCTTTATGGTACAAAAAAAATCATCAACCTAACTGCCGCAACAACCTCCTTCCTATCGTTACACTCAACTTGGTTTAATTTTTTTGTAATGTTATTAATCTGACAATATATAGATTCATAAATAATACGTTTTCTTGTACACGCAACAGTTTCGATTCACAAACAAATGCCACACCAATTGATTCTCCTACTGATGATATTCAATATTCTACACATCCCTAGAAGCAAGTTGATGTAGGAAATTGATAAATAATACGTTTTCTTGTTTCGATTCACAATTTAATGCCGCGCCGATTGATTCTCCTACCGGCCACATCCAATATTCTACACAACCCTAGTAGAAATTTCATGTAGGAGTTCATGAATAATACGTTTTCTTGTATTATACACGCAACAGTTTGAATACTTCTTTGGCGCCACTCTTGGATGTATTTTTGTCTCTCGCTTCTGTTGCATGTTATTCTTCGTACGCCCCTTGTAAAAAACCTTTTTTGTTGTCTTTTTTGTCTTCTCGCGCCTTACACGCACCACTCAAAGGGTAGACATTCTTGGAACTGATTGTTTTGTTTTGACTCGCCTCGTGGATTTTTGACAGATTCCTGAGAATCCGACAAATTCTTTTCATTTTTTAAGCTTAGAATTTAATAAGTTTTAATGTTGATGTTAACACTAGAATACCAATGGTAATAACGACCTCCGTGGCCTAGTTGGTAGGACGCTTGATTTCACCGGGGGGTTTGAATAATTAAATTTAGATTTATTGATAGCAACATGGTATGCACATGTGAAATATATGTCTAGAAATAACACATGTATTGTATTTTAAGACAATGGAAAGTAAAATTTGTTTTTATAAACATATGCAAATGCAAGGAAGTAGCTAATGTAATAGCATCAGCTACTACCTTCCTATTCTCATATTCAACTTTTATATATTTATTGTGTTATATTTTTAATTTGTCAGTAATTGGGTTGTGTTATATTTTTAATTTGTCAGTAATAGGGGATTTTTAATTTGTCAGTAATGGGGGGCTTTTAAATTGTCAGTATTAGCGCCCTTGAGGAGAGTTTGCTTTCGAAAACTCGCTATATAAATTATCCTTTTATTATTATTATTGTGCGAATTTCTTTCCGCATATGTGATGTAGTCCCCTAAACTCAAGGTTTTGTGTTAGAGAACGATGGTACAAAAAAGAAAAAACAAAAATATCAGGTTGTCTAAATTATCACAAATATAGTATGTACGAGGCATATCCAGAAACTAAGTGTACTGAATTTTTGTAGGTTACAATTTTTTTTATTTAAACAAAAAAATTACGTGGTTACCGTAGTACATATGTAAGCTATTTATCGACATAGTCGCCATTCCTCTCAATGCAGGTGGTGAAGCGGGGTATCAACTTTTTGATGCCTTCCTCGAAGTAGTTTCCCGCCAACCCCTCCGTCCACTTCTCCACCTCCTCATTTACCTCCTCGTCGGTTGAAAACCTTTTTCCACCCATGTGCAGCTTCAGGGAGGTAAAGAGATAGTAATCTGAAGGTGCTGCTAAGTCAGGGGAATGCGCGGGATGGTTCAGGACATCCCATTTGAACGAGACGAGCAGTTCCTTCGTGGCGTTGGCCGTGTGTGGTCTTGCATTGTCGTGCAGCAGGCAGACTCCCTTTGTCAGCATGCCTCTCCTCTTGTTTTGAATCGCCCATCGCAATTTTTTTAGGGTCTCACAGTATCTTGCAGAGTTGATGGTCTCCCCTTGAGGCATATATTCAATTAAAATTATGCCTTGACAGTTCCAAAACACGGATGCCATGATTTTCTTGGCTGAAATTGTGGTTTTGAACTTTTTGGCGGAGGGTGAAGAGGTGTGACGCCACTGTTGAGACTGCCTTTTGGTTTCAGGCATGTAGTGTGCAGCCCAAGTTTCATCTCCAGTAACGATGGAGCGGAGAAATTCATCTCCATAGAGTTTGCAGCGCCTCAAAAACTCTTGCCTTTTTACAAAATTTCGCACTTGGCGGGAGATTGGTTTGACATTTTTCACGAAACGTGTTGTCGCGTCGACACTTCTCAACGTACTGACCTCAAACCGGTCTCGTTGCGGAGGGGAAGGGTCAGGCTACACGGAAGTGTAGCCAACATGTCGAAAATAAAATCCATCCGGTCGTGAGAGCCTCAGTACACTTACTTACTGGATACGCCTCGTATATAGGGTCTAAATAAGGTAAGTAAAATGTTTGTTTTTTGTAAATATAATACATTCAAATAAAGAAAAGAAAAGTCTGATGAGAATATATAATTATACGTTTCCAATTAGTGTCAATTGAATGTCAGGCGATGTTCCATATTAATTAAATCACATATTAAACATATTTATAATGTGTGATTAATGACACACCATTTATCAGCACAAACTCCAGTCGAGCTAATGCTTTTCTTTTAAAGATAAAAATGTGCTCGATACCCACATTTCTCGCTTTCTGTTCGAACCCTCTTTTAACGAAATCTCGCTACAACGTAACGTAATTGAAAATGAACAATTAAAAAAATCGCTTTAACGAAAAAATCGATATACCTAGTATTTTAAAATTGGAATTCAATGGACGATTTTTTCGAAATACGAGTAGACCCACCTTTGCGCGACACGGAAGAGAAAATACGAGTAGACCCACCCTTTTCTATAGGATTAACATTGACGAAATTAGTAGACGCTTTTTAATATTTTGAAAAGGAAATTCAATCCTAATTCAAAATGATCCCGATTAAGATAAAAGCTCAAAAGTTTCTCGGAAAATGAATGAGATTATATATATTGTTTTAAGCAGCTTGCAGAAGAAAATGTGCAAAGAAGCAAAATTTGGATGGATATTTCCGCTCAGTTACTGCTTCCCAATCGACTAATTCTGATACGGAATATTTTTATTCTTTGTCATAAATGCTGTAATTCTTTATATTTCTGTTACATATTAATATACTTTGTTTATATTATATTAACTTCGCTCAAATAAGACATTGTTTATTGTTCCAGTTCACCACTCTTTTTTACGTAACCCTTTATTGTACATGCAGTGGAATCATTTACAAACTAATGTTTAGACTCGCTCATTTATTGGCATGTTTTAAAAAGCTACTTTAAAAACTCTTAAATTATTGTCAGTAAATAATGTTATGTGTTTTATGTCAGATTTTTCTTTCCTATCCACTATCATTTCCTTTTTCCTTTGATAATATCTCACTTTTATTTTTACTATGTATATTATTGTTCATACGTTTCGTACAGCTGAATAATGATTTAAATATTTTTACGATCATGTTACTTATTTTATTTACTTTAATTTGACTCCAACTTCAGAAATGTTATATGTTTGACTCTGACGGCGGCCCTGCCTCTAATTATAACACATATATTGCTTACCATACCTTATACTTAATTACGTGGCGTAACTACGTAAATCTAGTGTTTTGGAAGTAATGTCTACGGGGAATCCTCATCATACATAGTACACGCTATTCGTACTAGATACATAGATCATAATTTATTTATTTATTTTTTCAAAACAGGCTTAGCCCAATTACTTTGAAAATACAAAACATCAAAAGAGAAGAAAAATTACATAGAGGAAAATAAAATAAGTTCAAAAATTATATAAAATAAAAAATAATGCATATGCATACAAACGAGTATATACACACAAACATATTACACACATATTCACAGTCATTTAGGTATGTTGATGAGTGCCTTCTAACGCGCTCAATCTAAGAAGAAAATTTTCTTTTGCTTTTGGTAATGTGATATGAAATATGTCAATATCCGTGTGATTAATGTAGCCGATACGTTTTAAAAAGAGTAAAAAATTAAGGTTGGGGTCGATTTTAGAAAAGCATCTCTCGACTCCGACTCTGATTCCGACTCCAAGAAAAATCATTCAACTCCTGATCTCAACATCCCTGGATACAAGAGATTGCCACCTGGTAATAAGCCCGCCAGATTGTTTTACAATGAAGTGTTAAATAAATGAATACTTTACAGAATTAACTTTAAATTTTTCTCAAATATTTAATTTAATTATTATTTTTCTTCATGGAACACGTTATGCACATTTAATATGCGTTTGTATGAAAAATATTGATTCGATATACGGAATTTCGATTTACGAACAACTTTTCAGGAACGGATATTTTCCGTAAAGTGTAGTTTATACGAGTAGGTGTAATATGTTTCCACTATATGCGACTCAAAAATATATCGGCTAATGCTCACATGGTTGAGGTGAATCGAGAAAACAGTTTCAGTTATTACATTTATTGGTCATAAATAGACAGTGGGTAAACCTGGAAAAGATCAATGCAACACAAAAACATACTGTACTCAAATCGGGCAATATACAAAATCTGTAAGATGATAATTATGTCACTATTTTAGTACCAACTTTGATTTATGAGAGCGAAACGTGAAAGTGTAAAAATACTGAAAAGAACCTAATTAAATATGTATAAATGTGTGTACTTAGAAGAGTAATGTGTACGTCTAACTAGTGTTATGTTGTATCGGAGGTGTGTGTGGTCTGTTGACCCAAATGGTATTTTTAATGAGGGGATTTTTTTGTGTTCTTTGGTTATTTATTACTGTTTTACTTTTGCTTGTGGTTTGATGTATCTCTTATGTTTCCAACGTTATGGTTTTTTGTATAATTTTAGTTCGATACGTAAAATCTTAACTTAATTGTATTTGAAACCATGATTTGTCGATACTTCTAGTGGTTTACAAATGTGTGCACTGAGAAGAATACACGGGGGGACAATGGATGACGCATTAAGTGATAAGGTATGAATGAATGTGAATTTATGGAGCCGAATACATGCTATAGAAATGCGTGCTCTGAGAAAAATACATATTTGACAGAATAAGAAATAAAGTGATGAATTATGAATGCGAACTTAAGGCTGATGTTTTGAATAAGATTAAGAAAGCCCTCTGAGATGGTTTGGGTACATGGAATGAGTGAATAACAAAACACTTATAAAACAAATATACATTGCAAATTCGAGTGGAAGGCGTGGTTGAGAAAGATCAAGGAAAGTATGATTAGATCAAGTTAATGGTATTTGAAAGAAGGAAATGTAAGAAGTATGAGAATATTGTAGGAGCTGTATAAAAAGGTCTATGGATGAGGGAGAGATAAAATATGTGTGTCGAGATAGAAAAGTCTTGCGCTGTTTACTTTCTACCGACCCCAGCAGGGAAAAGCGTGTTGGTACATATTCATGTAAGTTAAAAATGCACAGTAGCTTTCTAAAGAAACTTTAAAATGTCCTATGATAGCAGAAACTGAACTAATTTTTAATGACCGAGAAAACTTTGCTCTAAAACAAATACTTGCACAACGACGATAAGCATTATCAAGTTAGGACATATACTGTTTTACGTTACAAACAAGTTAGTTAAACAGTTTAAATTTATAGATATGTACACGTAACGATTGTAGTATACAATGTATAATATAAGAGTCATTGGAACTTTTGACAGTATTTTTTTAAATGTTTTTATTTTTCTCAGTACTTAATTGTTTTATTTTTATTTTATACGCTTAAGTTATTTATTTTTCGCGACCCTCCAGGGAGTCGCAACCCATAGATTGAGAAACGATGTGTTAAAGATCCATCGCGGTCCATTATTTCGATGAAATTAATACCATGTATAAATCATGTACCATACACAAAATAACAAATAAATAAATTAATAGCTACACATATAGCAGTTAGACCAGGAATGAACCCAAGAGAATTGAACTTCTTCAGTGTGTTTATGATTCATGGTAGACCCGCTGAACTCATTAGTCTGTAATCACTATGTAATCCCGAGTGGCTTATGCGATAGGCGTCAGACGTAAACAGCCAACAGTAGACAGACAGAGCCGAGGCGTGCCTGGCATTTGTCATGATGACGCGAGGACCTCCCGCTTTGGTATTTGGTACTACTCGCCTTGGCACAGGATCGATCTCGTTCTGTCCACCGCAGTGTCGGATCAAAGGGATCAGGCCGACGGGTTAAGTGCCGAAGACGCCATCAAAAAGAGAGATTCACATGTTAGTATTACATTATATTTTAATATATAGCATTTAACAGACTTATTAATCCCCTTGATAATGTATACTTTTCGTTAAGTGTGCTTTGATTTGATTTCCATGTATTCGATTTGTGAAAACTCTAGTATAAAAAAAATGAATACCGACAGTATTCGAACCCGCAACCTCTGGATCGGAATTCAGGCGTTATCTTACCAACTACATGCCGGAGGTCATTCATTATTTAAAGTCTTTTTATTGTGTAGTATTGTATAACAGTTCCGGGCAACCATGTGGCAATCTCTTCCAACCAACCAGTATCAGGGGTCTTAATTGAAAATCAGACTGGAGTGATTCTAACGGGAATCGAACCCGCAACTTTCGGTTTGGAAGACTGGCATTTTATCAATTGATATGAATATTTTTTCGTTGATCGTGGCTGCTTGTCCTGTATTAGTCTGCAATGTACCTCAACACTTTATTTCATGTGAACATAGATTTAATCGCGTGTCATAAAAGATCTTATAATAAAATAAAGTTTTCAAAAGAACTTGACTTATGTGTTTTTTTTAAATAATGTATAAATGTAGAACACGTTTCTAATAGACCTTTTTCTTAAGAATCTTATCATCGTTGTTGATAGGTTTTACACAAAGCTGTGAAAACGTTGGACTGTTTATACAAAAAGAAACCCAATCCACGAAATTCTGCCTTCTTCGCGAGATGCCTTCTCCAATCGGAGGTCGGTCGCCATAGCAACCACTGCAGCCCGAAACAACCCAATAAAATTGCACTTCTTCTGCAAGTTCTAAAACTAAGAAACGACAGAAGGTATGGTTTATAGCAAAGGTTTGTGTGAACTCTTGGGTGCGCTGTATTTTTGATGATTGTGTGCGGCCCATTATAAGATGAACTTTTTGGTCTGTCTGGAGTAGTGAATTGTGAGGGGTTTGATTCGTGTGATATATACGAGTACATATGTAATTAAGTGTCACTGTTTATCGAGTTGATGAGAGTATACAAGGGGTATTTTGTAATCGAAAATCGGAAATAAATATCAATTTACTTTTCGATGTTTTATTTATTTATAAGGAAACGGTACAATGTACCTTATAACAAAAATAATCAAATATAAATGAGCCAGTGGTAAGTGTTCAACACGTTATGTTTGACAGAATTTACAAAAAAATATTTATATAAAAATCGTTTTACACAATTACAACAAATATATTTAGAATGAAACAGGTATTAAATCGTAAATCATATGTTACCAACAAAATACGGGACCATCCACAGGCACACAGCCCGCACTGCGCAAAAAATACAAACATAAAAGACAAATAATTGAAAAAGAAATCAAAAACAAAATACCATTTGAAAACAAAGTATAAAAAGCGGTATCAGACAGGTGCAACTTCACAAATTCTCATACACACGAGTAAAAAATCATGAAGATAGTAAAATAACACAATAATCAATAAAAAAAACAGTTCAAACAAGGTCTTCCAAAGTCCTCGAAAGACACGCGGGATCCCACTTCGAGGCTCGGATATTAGAAAGTGCCTCACTCCTGATAAGTCAGCAAACCAACTCCAAAAATATCCGAGACCGCAGCGCACACACTTCCGACCCTGTACAGTCCAGGCATGGGATCGGAAGTGAGTGCCTCACATTGAAATGTCTTGCAGCCCGGCAACTCTTTTGGGAACTCGAATGCTAATAAAAAAATGAACAGTCTATGTCCTCAGTAAGATACAGGCAACAGCCTAGTTTACTGGGGACACGACAAATGACAGGCAACAAACCCAGATCCATTAAAGTTATGCGTCGACAAATTACCTGTTGTTTTTTTTCACAAATAATGTATTTACTAGATTTCTTGTCTTGGCGTCTTCCTCTGCCTCGTTTGCAATTTGTTTTTCTTGGATGATCAACTGTGACATAATGTATCTTGTTCGTTTCGTTATATACTGCAACTTGTGAACCTTCACAGTTCTCGGTTCTTATACAATGCATAAGAGCAAGCACTTCCAAATTTATGACACAATCTGTCTGGTTAATCTTGAGGACACTTCAGTAGATCCACATCTCAAAAGACTCGATCCTACGTGATTCTGCCTAGTTCAGTGTCCACGCCTCCATCCCATAGAGGAGAGTTGAAAACATCTAACAGCTAATTACACGTATTCTCAAATACAAACTCAGGTCTCGACTTGTAGACTTCATTTTAATGAAAGCACCATTAGTTTATTTCAAACATTAAAAATAACAAGCTAGTTAAATGGATATTTCATAGTTAAATTTCGTCGTAAAAAATGAATAAATTAATGTGAAAACATTTATCCCAAAAGGGAAATTTCATGATCATGTGTGTATGAAAAATTATAGGATTTGAGAGATTTTGTTTTGAAAATATTTAAACTCCACTGTGTGGCGATTACAATAAAAGAAATAACTCATTTTAGCCCAAAACAAAGATGATATAAATAGTTTGCACTTTGCACGACGATATGAACATTTTAAGTCGTCGTCTCGAGAAGTTTTGAACTTGTTTATTTTAAATAAAATTTGACGTGTTGAAATTCATTAATTTAAATTGTCAACTGTTTCTCCGTATCATAGAAACAAAGCGCTATTATTTGGCATTTTGTCCAAAATTATTTTTAGTTAAACTTTGGATATTTTATCAAAGGTTTCGTCTTTTACTTTGGGAAACTCCAAATTAGAAAATTTTGTAGTAAATTACTTTGCTATTACAGTAATCACATTAATCCACGCAACGTGGATATACGAGTATACCTCATATCCCGAGGCTCTCTTTAGACGGAATAATTTATTTCCCTCACTGCCATTTTCGGCAGTCATTTTTTATCTTCATAAGTATACATTTAGAAAACATTGAAACAAACATTTATGAATCAAGAGGAAGCCATTTAAGATTACGAATAGTACCATGCATAAGAATGGCCTTTGGACACTGAAGTTTCGTGTACCTGATTCCTAAGTTATTTAATACATTACCTGAAGCCATAAGATATATTAAATTATACGGTACATATAAAACTGAACGCCTTAACGTAGTTTCGGCACGTGAAATGAATGAATGAAGAAATGTGAGGAGAAACCGTGGTAGAGAAACACCGAGGAAAGTATGGTTGAATCAAGTTAATGATATTTTGAATGAAGGAAAAATAAGAAGGAAGAGAAATCACAGGAGCTGTGTGAGAAGGTGTATGGATGTTGAAGAGGCGAAATATGTGTGTCGAGATATCAAAGTTTGGCGTTCTTTCATCTTTACCTACGCCAGCGAGGAAAGGTAGTGATAATGTGTGTTTGTGTATAAAACTGACATTTAAAAAAGGTCTGATTAAAAACATAACAAATTTAATTAGAAATAACGTCAACACAAAATGAAAACTCAAATTAGATCGAAATCGAAATAAAAAGAATTTGGTGTGCATTTCCCATTTCCTTAATTTCTATGGATTTATGGGCGAGTTTTTGGGACTACAAATCAGTGAATATTATGTTTTGTAAATTGAACATTCCCTTAGTTCTCGCTCATTCTCTTAACACTTGGGCGTTACTGTAGCTTCCAGAAGTGTTTGTTTTTTCTTTTCTGTTCGAATTTTTAAAGTAAAAATTGTATTTTTTTAGTATTTTGTTATTTGGATATTCCTAAAGTTGTGCACATTATATTTATAGTCCATTTCTTAAATTGTTTTAGTCAATAACATTATGTTTATAGTCATTCTAACGTATTTATTTTATTATTACAACTGTCGTAATATTATTCCATAGTATTTAGAATCTTTATATTTCGGTTTATTTTCGTTTTGTTGATTAATAAATGTACCAATTAACTCGATCTCTTCTGCCCCTAAATTTTAGAGATAGGAGTGGCGTCTGTAGCTTGAAAAAGCGCTTAAAGACAACGCTTTGGGAGATCTTGAAATGTATAATATGTGCACTACGCACATACACTACACTCCGCCTAAAGCCGAATGTGTAACGATCACATATCAAAAGATCTAGAAATGTTGCTTTGTAGTTCGTCTACCCTTATATATACTCGTATCATGCTCAGTATCCTCCACATTGGCATTCAATAAAATTATTTTTTACGAAAAATTAAGGAATACTTAAAAACGTGGCACGGCCAAACGAATCATATTTTAAAAAAGGGAAGAGATAAGTTTCACGTATTTTTCACACCTACGTTTCATACTCATACAAGTCGAAATTAGTACTGGTAGCTCGACCATATAAATCAAATTCTTATAAAAGGAATATTGAAAAATCTTTGTAGAAGGAGACTATACTTGACGAGGTTTGTGGGTGTGACAGAAGCGAAATATGTGTTCCAAGATATAATAAAGTGAAAATCTTTTTTCTCTCCCTATTCCAATAGGGATATAACGTTATGGTGATAGTAATTGATAGTGGTGATGATGATGTTTCTATCGTGAATGGCACGAGATCATTTCTTGACTGTCCGGATACGAATCTTGGTAAAATCTTTATTTTTCTCATCAATATAAGCTTCAGAAAGTTAATTCAATGTTTTTTTTAAATTTTTAATTTTTATTCTAAAAAGGTACACCAATCTGGAGTGAGTCTTGGTTTTTAAAGAAACAACTTCCACCGATTACACCGTCTTATCATAGTTGTGCTACGTCAGTGTCACTTTTTGTCAACGAAAGTCTGACAGTTCCACTTAATAAATCTCGCCGAAGTTTATAATTCCAAGTATTTAGACGCCAAACATTTGAGTCATGACACTCTCGGTGAATATTTTTCATCATTTCGTTTTATTACTTCCTTCCTCAAAATTGAGTTTCCTCACCTTACTTTAATTGTCTATGATGGCGGTTTTCAACAAGTGGTACGCGAGAGATGAGTGAAGGTAGGTGGATAATTTTTGCAAAATACAGTTTTACTATTCAAAAGTAATGCTTATTTTCAATGTTTACATGCGCGATTGCTCAACAAGTGAGAAATAATTTTTTTAGTCAATAATCATACAATTAATTGTATTTGCTAGTATTAATTTATTTTCTTACAACGTCTTACTTACAACGTTGCTCTAATGAAGGAAAATGTTTAACGTCGCAGCATTATTTAGGATTGTCAGCTCGTTTTAAATAGTCTGAAACTAAATCAGCTTTTTACGCGTTCCTTTTAGGCCAACCCGGCAAAATGTCTTATTCCATAGTGGTTGCAATTAATTCAACGCTTGCATAACAAGATTTGACAGAATGTTTTGCTGAAATATTTATAGAATTGATTGTGTAAAGTTAGATAAAAAGTATTAGAGAATAAAGTGTATTCTATAAAACTTAGAAGTATAAAAATAAAACCATCTGACGGCGCTGCTGCACTGCTTCCTCTTCTATTCCGCTGGATCAGACCGAGATGCGATCCCTGTGGTATCCCTTAGCCGAGTGATATAGCCCTAGAACCCTACTCCTCTCCCATGCGCTACTTACAATGCTACGTCCCGACTGCCCACAGCTTTGCCTAGCTCATTATAACATAAATTTCACTATATAGATGTCGGGGCTGCGACGCACATATGAGTATGACAGTGCTGTATCTCACTAACCGAGACCTTCAAATAGAGGTAATCAGTTTTCATTGTATGGATTTTCGTATGACTTTGACTATTTACAGGAGTAAAGCGATGTTCTTGCCGGGATTACCTCTTATTCTAGATTTTTCTTTGTATAACACTGCTAACAATATTTCGTATCAAAAAGGTCATTTGACCGTTGAAATAAAAGAAAATAAATGAAATCAGAATTGGATTATAGAATTTTAGTTTGATTTTTTTTAAGGAAAATACATTTTAGATCTAATATTTTTCTATCTCAGCTGTTTAAACATATCTAGATGGCATCTAACTATTTTGGGCCTAGTATTATTCGATTTTAAATATTACTCTGCTTGTTGTATCTTGGCTTACATGAATATGTTCAACATTTTAAATATTACTCTGCTTGTTGTATCTCGGCTTACATGAATATGTACACCATTCAAAACATATGTGTGTATTTTAATCAGTTAAATATTTGATATTTTTGTCCAAAATATAAACCGTTTGGAAGCGCGTTCGCAATGTGGGTTCATAGATA
The DNA here is from genome assembly GCA_949825065.1 of Odontocerum albicorne. NCBI lineage: Eukaryota > Metazoa > Arthropoda > Insecta > Trichoptera > Odontoceridae > Odontocerum > Odontocerum albicorne. Next base: position 12,690,334 of record OX463857.1, read on the forward strand.
AATGCTTCCAATTTCTTGGGCAGATATGGTCATCAACCCGATTGTCATTCAAAGAGCTGCAACGAAAAGAAAGATCAACATCAAAATTAAAAATGAAATATGGTTCTGCTGTTTTAAATACCAAATCCTGTCGCTATGAAAAAAAAATTGAGGGTCAGCGTTGTTCTGGAAAAAATGATTTATTTTCATTGATTTTTTAAACTAGTGTTTGAAAAATGTGACCTAGTTGGAGAGAAGCCTGTCTTCCAGCCCAAAGGGTCACGGTTTCTACTCTCGTAGGTACCCATAATTTTTATAAAGGTTCTAGCCTGGATTCACTTGAAGGTTGGTTCAACGCCTTTCTGGGTTATTGGAAGTGATTGTTATTTGACAATCTACTCGCCAGGCTGTACTATAAAAAACGAAAGTGTGATACAATAAAATTCAACAAATTATACACATGTCGAAGAAATGCAATAACAATTGAATTAGACGCGATTTGTTTTCAATGTTAAAGTTGAAGTAACATTAAAAAAAAACAAAGCATAATTCAAGATTTTTGTGACCTCAAGTTCAACTTTTTTATAACATCCTGAGAGTTTCGATTCAATTTTCGACGAATATCAAATAAAAATGTATATTATTCAGGACTTCCTAAATCCTTTTTTTACTTGAAAGTGGCTGATAATTTCGTATTCAAACTATCATATATTTTTTTATAGCAAATTTTTTCATGAATAGTTGAAAATATATATAGAAAATACATCAAATGTTTATCAAGCGTTTTCCGAAAAAGTATAAATTTGCATATTGGTGTTACGAAGTATTATCTTAAGTTGTTCCATGTGTATATCCATGAAACCTATTGTTAACTTAGGTAAGTATAAAAAAATCTTTTTGCCATTCGTGTTTTTTCGCTATGAAAAATATGTGGTGTGTCGGTGTATGACAGAATAAGAAATATATTTATTGGATACGAATATGAGTTAACTACTGAGGTATGGTCAAAAATAGCACGTCAAACTGGTTTAAACATGTTGAACGGATAGATAACGATATACTGACAAAAAAAATAATGCAGGCAGAATTGGGAGTCGTGTACAGGACGGCCGAAAAAAACTTTGATTGGACAAAGTGAATGAAATTTTGAAAGAAGGAAAAGCAAGGAGTTAGAGAAGCAGAAGGAGTTGTTTGAGAAGATGTATGCGTGCTGAGAAAGTGAAGAAACTATTTTATATGTTAATATCGAAATTGGACGCTCTCTCCGCTTTGCCTAGCCCATGAGGGAAATAGCGTAATAGTACGTATGTTTCTTAAGTCAAATCTCTTGTATTACTTTTATTTGTTCCACCTTTCTTTTGCGCTCTGATATATATTTATTTATAGATATATGTTCTCATTCGGTATTTCTGAACTCTAAATTTAACGCAGTTACAGTCTGAAATGTTCTAAGTTTTCCTATTTAAGTCACACCACTGCCGAAGTGTACATGTCAAACGAAATATATTCCAAGTCGTTATAGTGTAGTATTTCGCAAACTGCTCGGCGTACCTTAATAACCATGTCGCAATTTATCGCTTTGTTAACACGTGCAAAATAAATGCCTTTCGCGTCTATACTTTCGATTCTCAAAGAAAATTGCTTTACAAATACACAATAAATAGTCACATTATAAAATATTATTCGTTTGACTTGTAGACTTTTAATAGTCACCCAAAAGAAGCGACTGAAAAAAACTCTTGATTTCTATAATATAACGTGTTTCTTTCCTCGCCACCATCCCTTCTATTTCCTTCGAATTATGGTATCTCACTTTATATGTGTTGTTCGAACCAGGGATAGAAAGTAAGTAATTTGTAGTTCGAACCAGAGATAATATTGCGACCTATGATAAGGTGTATGGATGTGGAAGAGGCTTAAGATGTGTTAGGAAAGACGCTAAGGATGTGTCGAATTAGGAAAGTATGACGCTTTGTTATATTTGCTTACCCCGACATGGCATGATGGTACGAGTATGTATGCAAGTCAGTCAATAATACTAAAAAGGTTAGGCAATGTAAAATAAAACTTGTTGCATGGTTTACTAAGTTTGGTTAGTAAGTGTATATATCACGGATTTATTTGGAATAAAAAACGAAAATAGTATATTATGTATATTTAAAAAGAGTCGTAACATATGATATAATGACATAAAATATTCGATTTTAAATGTCCTTTCTTGTTTTGTGTTTTTCTTGATAGGTATACATCAATCTTATCTCTCGCCTTTTTATCATAATTCATTCATTTCCTTCTATTTTTTATGTTTACAATTTAGTTAGATAAGTAACATTTGGGGTTTACCATTTATTTATCCGTATCTTATTTATCTTATCTCAAGATATTTAAATTATAAAAAATCTGTCGACAATCTATGCAACTTTTTTTAATCTTAAATGCGAAAATGACATAGTTCTTTGCCTGCATAATTCAATGGATCTCTAAGATAAGTGGATTTCGGTTTTTTAATATATTTTAATACATTCATTAAATAAGTATATTGTTTCTTTATAAAATGAATCATATATGATTGTATTATACTTTAGTAACATATACAGTACAAATTGGCGATTTTGTTGCAATGTGGCAATTTCTCTTTGTTAACTAGAACGCTGTTTAAGGGAGAGATAACCAGGTTGGAAGCATTTTATTTTGTAAAAAAAGGTTGTCTGTGATAAAAGTACAAACGAGTTTGTTGCAATGTGGAAGTTTCTGTCTTCTGACTAGATAACTATTTTATGGGATCCTTTAAGAGAGGGCCAGAATGGAACCAATTTTTTTGTAAAAAAAATCGTATCTGCGAGAATTGAACCAGCAATCTCCAGGCTGGAAGATAAATAAATGTGTTACGAACTTTACAAAATCTTATCACGAGGTTTTGATATTTTTTTATCGATCGTCGACTAATTTCGGTTTTCAACATTATCATGAAAAATTCAACTATTTGATTTCCATTTTCCGCAACTCTTTTGTGAGGAATTTTACTATTTTTCTTACTTTACAAAATCTTATTCGTTTTTATCGCGTGATGAATGCTGAGATCGTGGTTGTTGGAACTTGGTGCACTATTTGTCTCCATCTTTCACGGTCCTGGACCATGCTGAATTCAACGTTTAAATAGGATCCTGTTAACTCCTTTATTTGTTCCGTCCATCTTGTAGAACATCTTTCTCTTGAACGTTTTCCCTCAACCGTACCCACGATCATCAGCATTTAAAATATCCTTTCTGATAACACGCCCAAAGTATGTTTGGATCTTTTTCCTGCACATGAACACTGTCTGCACAAAATCTTATACGAGTAAGTACTTTTCAATATATGGAGATAATGGGTGGTCTGGGAAAAGTTGTTCATTAAATTTTTAAGTAATCGTTTTTTCATAGAATATGTGACGTACGCTTCTTTCACATAGAATAAGTTGCACCGATAGCGAGAAATTAATTATTCGTTGATTAATGATTTTGAATAACTATCGTAATCCTTAAATTATTTAATTTGTATACCACCCACGCAAGCATTAAGTCAATTTCTCTTAAACTCAAAATGATCGGAATGTTTTAAAATAATCATTGTTGCTGGAAATTTTCACCAAGAACTAAATTGAGTATTTGGGAATTTTCACGAAGAACTAAATTGAGTAGTTTGGTTACTCTAAAAGGTATTTATTTATTCATATAAGTAAACAGTACAAAGAGCCAGTTGTGAGTATCGACACATTAAGATTGACTAAATATATACCACAACAGAACAACCAGAAAAACGGGTATTAAATCGTACAAAAATACATGTTACCAACACAATACGGGGCCGTCCACAGGCGCACAGCCCGCACTGAGAAAAAAAATACAAACAAAAAAGACAAATCATTGAAAAACAAATTAAAAGCAAAATATAAAATACGGAATCAGACAGGTGTTACTTCACAAATTCTTTTCAGCACGAAGAAAAAATCACAAAAATCGCGAGAAAAAAACACAATCAATTAAAAATCAGTTCATAAAAGTCCTCGAAAGACACTTGGGATCCCATTTCAAGGCTCGGATATTCAGAAGTGCCTTTTCAGACACTCTTTATAGGTCAATAAATTAACTCCAAAAATATTCGAGGCTGCAGCGTACTAATTTCCGATTCTGTGTAGTCTAAGTATGGGAGAATTCACAAAATAATTTCGCTTGTGTTTTGCAGCCTGGTAAGTCTTGTCGGAACTCGAATGCTAATCAATTCCAAGAGTTTCGGACAATCGATCATTCCATTCACCACTTTGTAAAGAACAATCAAGTCCGCTTATATTCGCCGATCAGAGAGACTTATCAAATTAGATAACAACAAATTATAATTTATATCATTCATATTCAGACGTATTTTAAATTTGACGTGGCACAAAAACTTATATTAGACTCTCCAGTGTACTAGAATAGATTGTGTAATAATGAGGAGTCCATATATTTACTAGAATTGTACGACTATTCTAGTTTACTTCTCATCAAGGCGATGTAAAGAAACTTAATCACATATGTCGTCTTAAATGGTTTTGAAATTTTAAAAATAAATCCCAACATTGTCAAGCAACTACTAATGAGTTTGTAAATGTGATTCGAAAAGGTGAAACCAGTATCAAATGTAACATTATTTGTTGGCAATACTAAAGCACGTAAAAAGGCAATAAAACTCGCATTTGTCTAAAATGTGTTTATACTCGTATAATATTGTTATAATACGAACTTTTAAACCAGACTGTAATCCTTTTATTCAGGTACCACAAGGAATGGAACTCAAAACCTCTGGATCGAATATAAGAGTTACCAACTAGGAGGTCGTCTCGTCATGCATACTCTTATTTTAAAGACTTTTCGATCTGATCTCTTTCAGAATTTGATTAATAATGTCATATGACTGTTTTCTAAATATTTCTTAACATCTCGTACCTTGCATTCAACAATGAATTTTGTTCGTGTTAAAGTTACATTCGATAGAATTATAAATTATCAGATGAAATATAACTGTTTGTTAGAAATATATTTTATAAGTAGAATTAGAAAAGAGTCTTGAGATGGTTTGGTCACAGTGAGCTGCAAAAGACTTACGAAACAAATATATTTGTCTGAAATTCATTTTTTTTCACTAGACTACGGAGGACTCAACTTATACGAGTAAATACGTATTTTTGTAACGTTTTCAATCTGTCAATAATTGTGGGTTTGAATCGCAAATAACGTACCCTTGAGAAGTCCGCTCTCTAAACGGCGCTTTACAAATTGTTATTTTACTATGACATACGAACATACCATTACTCCATTTCTTTGACAGAGTTGGTAGACTTTCCTATTTCGACACACATCCTTAGTATCGTCTATATCCGTACACTTTCTCATACATACAAGATTTTTCTGACTTTCGTTGTCTTAATTCAATCAAACTTTCCTTGGTCTTTCTCTCACACGCCTTTCACTCACATCTCCACTGTATATCTGTTTTGTTTGTCTTTCTTCATTTATTTGTTCCACATACCCAAAGCATCTCAGCGGACTCTTCTTCATCTTATTCAACACATCAGTCTTAAGTTCACAATCCCCCCTCCTATCATTTCATTCCGTATTCTGTCATATATAGTCGCTACATGTATTCTCAATGCGCGCATTTATACAGCCTTTCTTTAGCTCTTCTCAGTTTTCTTCCACGTCCACGTTTCACTCCCATGCATCATTTTGGCACCAAAATACTATTATGGAATATCATCTTAGAAGTTTTTGGTTCTGTTTTTTGTTTTATAATAGGCAATCCAACCAAACTAGGATGATTTGTGCCACCAAATAGGCAATCCACCCAAACTAGGATGATTTGTGCCACCAAATAGGCAATCCACCCAAACTAGGATGATTTGTGCCACCAAATAGGCAATCCACCCAAACTAGGATGATTTGTGCCACCAAATAGGCAATCCACCCAAACTAGGATGATTTGTGCCACCAAATAGGCAATCCACCCAAACTAGGATGATTTGTGCCACCAAATTAAAGTAATTGTGCAATTATACGAGTCAATATAAGAAAACTAATTTAAAAAATAATAAATCTAGATAATTTAAAGTTTCAACTGATTAAACTTAAAAAATTTAACAATCGATCTACAAGTGAAAAAGTTCCACGAAGAAAGAAGAAGCTCAATATTCATTGGACGCTGTAAAGATATGACTTTTAATCAAATCTGTCTCGCAAATGACAACCGAAAAATAAATGTTCTACAGTTTCATCATCCAGACCACACTCGAAGCTGGAATTCTTCACAATACCCATTGTCTAAAGATGATTAGCCACCACGCAGTGGCCCGTCAGCAAACAACACATGACAGACACTTCCATCTTGTTCATTCTTATTATATTAAACCATGGTTTCAAAGGGATAGATTGTTGGATTGATTTATATCTACAGCCCTTATTTAAACCATGTATATCCCAATCCAACGCCCATCGTTGCCAAGTAGCAATGCTTGTGTTGTTCATGTTGATAGATATCTACAATAGATTATTTTGAAATCTATTGAAAATAAATCCATACACTTCCATCTTGTTCTTTCTTACAACATCAAACCATGATACTGTCACTGTATCGTAATAGATTATTTGATAAGACAATACTTTCGGTTTCTGAACTGACCGACAAAAAGTATTTGGAATATCAGTTTTGCTCATTAAACATTAACTATAAAATGTTTTCCTTCTTTTTGTGACTATTTTAAAGTATCAATACTGTTTAATGAGCGGAACTGAGTGTTGCAAAAAAAAACTTAACCTTGTTAGTCATATTGCTGGCTTTATGAATGATCAACATTATGATTCGACGTTGGCTCATAATTCCTGAACTTCAAGCTGTTGTTTTAGTTTATTAGCCGCTGTTGATTCAACCTAATTGTCGGCGCGGCTCTACGTCTATGATTCATTGGTTTGTTGGGTTCTGGGTCTGCGGCGCCCAACTGCGATGGTTTCTGAATGGAGACATTTAAAAAAACTAGTTCTTGGGTGAATATCAGATTTAATGATCAATTTTGAAACTATGTATAAATGCGGCAATTTTTAAAATATCGACATTATTGTTCTTATGTGATAAGAGATTATTGCGAATCTAATAAAGAATAGAGAATAAAGTGATTAGAGATCGATGGAAACTTATTGGTAATGTATTTAGTAAGATCGACAAAAGCGCTCTGAGATAATTTGGTCATGTAGAATAAATTAATTACGGTGGATTAACAAAACAAAGATATATCCAAATGTGAGTGAAGGGCGTGTGAGAGAAAGACCTAAACGTATGGTTGGGTTTAGTGTATGATATTTTGAAAGAAAGAAATCGTACAAGTTGTATGAGAAAGCGAATGGATATATGATAGACTAAGAATCCGTATCGAGATAGGAACGTCTGGCATTCTGTCCTCTCTGCCTCCTCTGATATGGAGACGGCGTGATGGTATGTTAGTATACTTATTTTGATAATCTTGTCCAACTTACGAGTTTTGTAAAGAAATTTTTGTTAGTAATGTGTTTTGTCAAATATAAGTGTAGTATCCAGCGGTAAGTAATACACATCGTTTGTAGAGCGTCGTCTCTGTCAATTCATGCACGTGTTCCATCGCGATTTGTCAGTCGTTACCGGACCGGACTGTTAGCACATCGTGCGACAGAGACGACGCTCTACAAACGATGTGTATTACTTACCGCCGGGTACTGTAACATCATTGCCTTTACATATTTTCTTCCTAGTTATTTTTACCTCTTTGGGTTCGGGTTTTTCGAGTCCTTGCTCTCCTGAGTTCCCTGTTGTAGACCAGGTGTTGTCTGAATTTTAGTGTTTGAAAATCTTTTTCCACGGCATCGATTCTATTTTTCTTCAGATACCTTCTACCTCATTTTCTTTGCATCTTTATCCCTTGCAAGGTTCGATTAGTCATTTCTTCTGATCTTTGACTGTGTCTGAATCATTTCATTCTAGTCTTCCTCGACTTGTAGTTGATAGTTGCATCTCTAAGACTTACCTCTACTCTAGTTTTATTTATATTATTGCTTTCAAAGTTTGATTGTGGATTAAGAGGAATTTGTATTACATCATTACGTTAATCTACTTTTTCATTTTCAAATTACAAAGAAATGAATTAAAACATTGCCTAATTAGTTGAAAGTTTTATAATAATATTTACCTTAAAAAGGCATACAAAGAAAAGTTTACCAAATTTGGATTATTAAAGACTAAATTGAAGTTTAAATGTTTTTTAGAGTTTTTGCCGTATTGAGTTGACTAAAATGATAGCTGACGTTTCGAAGACGTTGCCTCTTTTATCCTCAAGATGATGTCAAAAAATACGTAATATGAGTAATATTTTTAAACATCGCCCTGAGAATTAAGGCCGCAACGCCTTCGAAACGTAAGCGACCATTGAAGTCAATTCAATATGGCAACAACACCACAAAAAAACATTTTTAACCAGTCGAAAATAATCGTGAAAATCTTCGAACATTTATAAATGTAAATGAAATTTGTTTGTGTGATATAAAACCTCAGATTTAGTTCCCAGCAATAAATTTCGGTAGTCAAACCCTTTCTTTTACTTCTTCTTGAAGTATTAATGACCACTAAATACATCCCAGGAGTCGGAGTAAAATTAATTAAAAAGATTGGACGCCACCGTTAAAACAAAGAAACAAAAAAAAACTCTTAAAACGGGAAGACCATTAATCAGCATGAGAGTGCTTAGACGATAATTTCATTTCTATTTCTCGCCACTTAATTCCGGTGAGTAAATTCAGTGAGCCCCGCCCAAAAGTAGTCGACTAACTCGATAGTCTATAAATTGTCTACGGCAGTCAGCGCTAGGGGAGAAGAACAGTAATTGAATCAACAACTCGGATGCAAATCCAAGTTACGCTGTCGTCGGTAGTGCCTTGCGTCTAGACTTTCCTAATGCAATAACGTGCGTGGGACTCGTTCCTTCTGTTCTTGTTTACATGATTAATTAAATCCAAGAAATTAATTTACTCCGAGTATAGATTTGTTTGGGTGTTACTGCTTGATATAATGTTCCGCGCTGATCGACGAGTTTTCAAATGAGGTGAAATTATTGGCAATACTTGTCCCGATTGTCTTGGGTGCAGTATGGCATAATGTAGATTGCGAACGCTCTCGCCCACTCGCGAGTAGCATTAGTATGATTTATACTAATTGATAACGTGTCTGTTGGTTTGTCATTCTAAGTTTTACGTATTAAATTGTGATACTTCCTGTCTGGGGATCGATATTAGAATTGCACATTGATTTTTTTCAGTACACCGTTATACGAGTATTATTAAGATCTCGTTACATTTTACATCTATGGTTTCCTTTTACAACGGCTGTTAACCTATTTTGGTAATCCAGCCAAAAAAACACTGTTAGGTTGGATTAGCTTTGTTGTAGCATAATAACTTACGTACGTGTCATTACGATGTTTCCCTGTCGGTGTATGCAGATATGACAGGGTGCCAGACTTTCCTTTCGACACACACCCTTCTCTACGCCTATACAACTGACACAACTTCTACAATTTCTTTGAATTTTAACGTTTCCTTTTTCAATATATCACACATTTGATTCAATCATACTTTCGTGTGTTGGTTTGTCATTCAACGTGTCTGTTGGTTTGTCATTCTAAGTTTTACCTATTAAATTGTGATACTTCCGGTCTGGCGATCGATATTAGAATTACACGTTGATTTTTTTCAGTACATCGTTATATTATAAAGATCTCGTTACATTTTACATCTATGGTTTACTTTTACAACGGCTGTTAACCTATATTGGGTAAACCAGCCAAAAAACACTGTTAGGTTGGATAAGCTTTGTTGTGGAACAATAACGTACGTACGTGCCATTACGATGTTTCCCTGTCGGTGTATGTAGATATGACAGGGTGCCAGACTTTCCTTTCGACGCACACCCTTCTCTACACCTATACACCTGACACAACTTCTACAATTTCTTTGAATTTTAACGTTTCCTCTTTCAATATATCATACACTTGATTCAACCATACTTTCTTTGGTCTTCCTTTCACCTGCCTTTACGTCACGTTTGCGCTGCATATTTGTTTTTTTTTTCATAAATTTGTTATTTTGTCCTTCTTGATATTCTTAATACATTACCCTTAAGTTAACATTGATCCCTAATCACTCCGTTTTCTATTCTGTCATACAATATCACCCCATGTATTACTCTCAGTGCGCGCATTCCTATAGCATTTATTCAGTTCCTTTCAGACTTTTTCCACGTCCACGTTTTACTTCCACACGTCAATGTTGGTACTTGAATTCTATTGTGGGCTAACATATAACGTAAGCAGATTTTGATACTCTCTTCGGTTCGAGTATATATGTTTTGGTGCCCGTTGACTTTCTTATCGCTACACGCCATTTCTTATCGATAACTCTCGTAACTCTTCCATTGCTCGAATCTTTCATTGCTTATCCATATTTACTAGTACTTATATAAAGCATAATAACCCCATGTACATGGACCATTGTAAACTTATTTCATTCACTTATTTATAGGAAATATATTCGGTACACATTAAACATTAAAAAACATCAATAACTTCAAATAATCAATTTCACAACTCTAATCTACGTGTACAGTACAACCAATTGAAAGATAATCAAATACTTAAATAAAATCAATCAAATAATCAATTTCACAACTCTAATCTACATGTACAGTACAACCAACTGAAAGAGAATTAAATACTTAGATAAAATCTATCAATTTCACAACTCTAATCTACGTGTACAGTACAACCAACTGAAAAAGAATTAAATACTTAAATAAAATCAATCAACTTCACAGCTCTAATCTACATGAACAGTACAACCAACCGAAAGAGAATTAAATACTTTTGTTGTTGTTGAAGGAACTTATATAAAAATAAATAGAAAATATTCTTATTTTTCTCTATCGAAAACTTAACTATGTTAATGTTGAATTAAAGTTATCAAAACGCAGAACTTCTAAAAACGTGTGATATGTTCTTATGTCATTAGAAACTTGAATCATATAAATACTTTTCAATCTATGAAGGACAGGCATACAAATTTATTTCTCTCATATTAGACCTGTGGTCTGTTATCAGTACAGCTTCCTTGAGATGACTTCCAGCTATTATTCCATCATTTTTAGGTATTCCATTACTAGTGGGTATTTTATGCATGGAATGGATTGATTGATGCACGTACAGAACCCTTGTGTTTACTTATCTTTTCCACGTGGCCTCGCTATGTCTTCTACAGTTTCTTTCCCATCTCACAATATCCTCTACTTCACATACATATTTCTCGGATACGGGAGTTTCTAACTCTATCTAAGTGTTTTACCTACAGTATCTTTGAGAGTTTTCATTTCATCAATACCGAGCATACTTTTTGTTTTTATTGTACGAGTATCTGCTCTTGACTATATTCCTTAAATTTTGCTTGGTAAATATTTACTTGACTGTTTATTCTCATGTACTTATTACTCCAGACCACATATTATATAATCGACGTCTTTTCATATACGGTTTCTCTTATACTCGTAATTAATTTTTATGGTAATTCAGTGTATATCTGAGGCAATGGAACATATGTTACATATTTCGATCAAAATTCAAAGATATAACAATATCCATATATCTAATTTCGTTTTTTTCTTTCTATTTTTCATACTCACTTCCTTACCTTTTTATTTAAAGTATGTAACCTCGGGCCTTCTAAGAAGGTCCTGTCTTCTATTGAAAGATTATTAAGAAGCTAGATTTTATTACATTTCATTTCCACCTCAATTATTTTCTGAAAGTGACATATATTAGACGTTTCTGTCAAGTACGAGTATATATTTTTTAAATGTCTTATACATATGAGTACATACATAATATCACACCGATTACATTCTGGGGTAAGCAAAGAGGACACAGCGACATATTTTCCTATCTCGAAACACATATTTCGACTTTTCCATATTCATGTAAAAAAAACTTGTACACAATACAAGGTTCATTGATTAAACACAACCGAATAAACTATTCATCTTTGCAACTTCAAAAAGTTATTTTAAACTTCAATACATAAAATAACAAACTTATTTACATACACATCATGCCATTTCCCTGGTGGGGTAGATAGAAAGGACAGATCGCCAAACTTTCTTATCTCGACACACACACACACACTTAGCCTCTTCTATATCCATATACCTTCTCATGCAGCTTAAACGATTTTTCTTCTTTCAAAATATTATTAAATTAATCCAATAGTCTCCTTAGTCTCCCTCTACCACGCCTTCAACTCACATTTACGCTGTTTATTTGTTTTATTAGTCTTTCTTCCTTTATTTGTACCACGTGCCCGCGCCATATCAGAGTGCTCTTCTTCATCTTACTCAACACATCAATGGCTTTAAGTTCACATTCATCCCTAATCACTTCTTGGATAACATTTTTCATCAATATCTTTATCTCATCACTTTCTTCTAGGATTTTATTGTTCTCTATGCTTTTAATTGTGAAGAAGATCCAGCAGAAAAATAATGTAATAATGAAAAATCGTATATTGTTTTTTTATTGATTGATTGCACTTAATCAATAATTTTTTTTCTCACTGGAAGAGAGTTTTTGTTTTAAAAAATAAATTAACGTGTCGAAAATGAAAGGTGCAAAAAACTCGTATTTTCTTAAAATGTTTATGAAACGGCGTGTCAAAATGCTCTGACTTACGAGTATATATTCAATGGATTTCAAACTTACTTTAACCGATCCAGTTTTCTTACTGATGAGAACTTTGTTGCTTTGTATGCAAACACCGCGTGTTCCCGTTCATAAATTACCAAGAAGCGGCCAGTTCAGCTGTTTCTGTTTCGCTCGAAGGCCACATTCCAAGAACTGACTGCTTCATGTACTCGTCTGACCCAGGCTTACTGAATTTTCAACAATAATAATCAACGAATGCATACACAGCATCGGCAAGGGAACTGTTCCCGTAATAGCACGTTTTGACGATATGCCTTACTACCATTTCTGCTGATGACAAGTTAGTGACCATTCCTTATAAACAAAACTTAATGTATGCACGAAGTGTCTGCATGGTATTTCTGACAGCTGTTTACACCAGTATTTGTTTACCGCATTCCAGTCATAGTAGTAAGCAACCGATTGGGGTCTTTTGAATTGGACTACCATCAATGGATCCCAACCGAATTGCTGTCTTTGTATCCTTTCTTATCATACTTATAATATTCTCAATCAATTAATTTCCACTACGTTTACGTCCAAGAAATAACACGAAAAACAAAACTAGCATGACGTTCATTTGGACGTTTGAACATCTTCAAAAGTAATCTCCCAATATCTTTGAAGCGAAAGGTCTGTAATCAGCGTATTCTCCCAGTACTAACGTATGGTTGTAAGACATGAACACTATCAACAAAAAAACACACTAAAGCTACAGACTGCACAAAGCAGCATGGAGATATGTATGCTGGGATTAACTATATGAGATCGCGAACGAAACTCCTGGATTCGCAACAAAACAAAGATACAATATGTAATAAAGGTGTGTAAGAAGATGAAGTGGCAATGGGCAGGGCACGTAGCCAAAATGTCAGATTCCCGATGGATATCCGAGTTAATCCAATTGAATCCAAGAGGCATAAAGATGCCCAGAAAAAGATCGACGGTACCTTGGATGAATGAAGTCAGGAAACGTGGCACCAACGAACACTAAACTGAATTGTTTGGAGTCGACTTGGGGAGACCTTAATTCAGCAGTGGATCCACTCAGGTTGACAATAATGATACGTCCAATTGATGTGCAAACAATACTTTGATTTCCCCGTAGTTTCACCCGTCTCAAAAGTACCACTAAATAATTTTAGCTGGTATGATACATCCAATAATAAGAAAATGACAGTTTATAAAGCGCCATTTAGAAAGCAGGCTCTCCTCAAGGTGAGTGTATGGATAGGAAAGTGGTGGCTGCGGCCATTATATTAGGAACTTCTCCTTCATCTGCATTTGTTTGAAAACACATGTTTGGTAAGAAAACCGTAGAAAGTTTTCCAAGGGAAGACTAATTACAAAGAAACCTACATATAGTCATGCCATGTTCATTATTGGGTAGGCATAGATAACAGATCTCTATACTTTTTCATCTAAGCTCATAACTTTCATCTTCTCCACATTCTAATATCTCGTCATGCGCAATCTTATTTTATTCACATTTCTCACTTAACCTTCTTTTAGAACCTGGTCCACTTGATTCAGCCACGTTTTTCCTGGTATCCATCTTCCACGTATACTTTGTACTTATGACTTGTATACTCACATACTCATTCTTTCCACACGTCTTAACCATATTAAGGCTTCATCGTACTGAAAAAACAATTGTATCCATGCATTCATTTCTGATATATTCATTCCGCCTTCTTTCAAATATTGACACTACAATTTTTTCTTAGTGCGTGCGTCGCCCATCTTCCTTTTATTCTTTTTCTGCTAAATCCAAGCTACACTTCCAAACAGTTTATTTAAATTTAAGTATATTTGTGAAATGTTTAATTTGAGCTAGTTACTCTATGCTCGAGCCTCCTCCTCTGACGACCCCCGTGGCCTAGTTGGTTTGATGCCTGTTTCCCATTCCGGAAGTTGCGGGCTCAAATCCCGATGGAACTAATTTTTTTGAAAGAATTTTAGTCTGGTCTTCACTTAAGGTCTCTATTACATGTTTTTGGATGGTTGGAGGAGATTGCCGCATGGTAATAAAGCCCGCCAGGTGGTACTATATATGGTATAACGAAAGTGTAATACAATAATACAATAAGATCTAAATTTAAAAAAAATGGCTGTTGTTACATACACGCCACAAACCTTGCGCCTGTAGCAGCCGGGTTGCGTCCCTCTCAACTTCGTCCTGTCATAACGCAGCCTTGGCCTGCCCACTCTCCTCCCACCCGGGTGTCCTTCCAGGATTATTTTGGGTGCTCGTGATGACGGCATTCTCTGCACATGCCCGGCCCATCTCAATCTGCTCAGTCTGACATGTATAGATAGCCTGGGAGCTTTGTAGATGTTATATAGCTCGTCGTTGTAACGTATTCGCCAGGTTTCGCCGTCATTCACGGGGCCCAGGATCCTACGTAGTACTCTACTCTCGAACGCATCCAGCAACTCTGCGGATTTAGCTATCAGTGTCCATACTTCGCATCCATATGCCACCACTGTTCTAATATTTGGAACCTTGGAGACAGCGGCCCAAGAAGTTGGACTGGAAATTAATGAAAATAAGACAAACATCATGAAATAGAGTAGGAGAACAGACAATGGTCCACAATGTAACATTAGATTCAAGGATGAATATGACTTTGAGGTAGTGGATGAGCTCACCTACCTGGGTTCAACTTTAATGAAGCAAACCAAGGAGCATGCTGAGATTAAGAGAAGAATTACAACAGGGAACAAAACATTCTTCTCCCTGCCGGTGTTCAAGTCCAGAAGTGTCCATAGAAAAACCAAGTCACCCTGTACAAAACAATTATTAGAGAATTACTTCTTTACGAGTATATTATTTTGAGCTCGGAAAACTTTTTAAGATTCCCTTCTGAAAATTTTTGTCCATATGGGCTCTTCTAATTTTTCCTTTCTCGACCAGTCAAAAAAGATTCATTCTACTCTTTCTGCACCAATATTCTTTATTTTCACTTTTGCTGGAATACAACAATACTACTTTTCACTAGATAATTGCAATTCTCTTATGTTGAAATATTGATTGTTCATACCTTTAGTTGACAGCTTATCTTAAATACGATCAGGCGCTGCTTTGTCTGCCAGACGTGATTCGTTCATCTTTGATAGAATTGTTCAAGTAAATTCTGATTTATTGGACTTTTAGCTATTCGGGTGTTCCTGAAACGGTGACAATTTTTCATTATTTTTTAAGTCTATTTCTTGATTGGTTTTAGTCGATAGTAGTGTATTTCTGTCTTTTTGACGTGTTTGTTTTGTTGCTACAAAAGTTATGTTATTCTTGCGTAATATTTAGTGAATTAACGATCTTTATTTTTGGTAAATGCTGTTTTTTTTTAATATTTCAAATTGAATTGATTTTTTATTGTTGTTAAATGTAATATATAAATTAAACCAGATTGTTTGAATTAATTATTTATAAAAAAAACTAGAAATCATGATGTTGTTTTAGTTACCATTGTGTTTGCCTCAAAGTGTAAGAGATGTGGATAACGTGTGCAGCTTTAGAAAGCACTTGAAGTCTACTCTTTTTGTGAAGTCTTATCAAAATTCATTACTTTATAACAACACTGCACTCCACCTAAAGCTAAATGTGTTATTATAACATATTGAAAGATCTACAAAGATTTCTTTGTAGTTCGTCTTCTCTTGGTGAGTTTTCTGCGGTTATCTTACCAAACACGTTTTTCTTAACATATGCAGAAACGGGAAAGTTCCTAATCGATTGGCCGCATCCACCACCTTCTTATCCTTAAGCTCAACTGGTTTTTTTTTGTTTAACTTTGAATCTGTTGATAATAGTGGGATCGAATCCTGAACTAGGGCGCTCTTGAGGAGAGTCTGCTTCCTAAACGGTACTATATAAGTTATAATTTTATTAGTTTGATACCAATAAAATTCTCAACATTTTCCTTTAGCACCAATAGCACATTTATTCGAGTCGTCCATTCAATAATAAGTATTTTTGTGGCATTCTCGGACCTGTCTGATTATATATTTACCTCACGTTCGCTCGCCAGTCCATAGATTTGAAGGACAAATTCCGAAAAAATCACCTGTATTCCGTTGACCCACGACTTTTATAATCATCGTCATTGACTTGGTAGAACGGGTCGAATTTTTAGATTCTCCAGGAGCCCTTTCCGATATCTTCTATTCTGTACTTGTATTTTTAATTGATTAATGTTAATGCATTTCAATTGTGAAATGATAAACTCTCAAGAAGAGATTATTTATTGGCTTTCCCAGTTCACCGCTCTCATTTGTTACGTCGTCTTAAACGGCAATACAGTGATACTCTGGAGCCTGTAACTAACTAATGAAAAACTCTATCCTTCATTAGCATATTTCAAAATTGACCCTAAAAACTCCTAATTCTAAGTCAGATGTAACGTGTTTCATTCCCATTTTTTCTTCGATTGATATCTATCTCCCTTTTATTTTTATAATGTATATTGTTCATGAATGAGCACTCTGAGATGGTTTGGGCATGTAAAATAAATGAGAGAAGAAAGACTAACAAAACAAATGTATAGTCCACATGTATGTGGAAGGTGTATGAGAGGAAAATCAAAGAAAGTATAGTTGAATCAAGTGAATACTATTTTAAAAGAAGCAAACTTAAAAGTTGTATGAGAAGGTATATGGATGTGGCTAATGTGTATCGAGATAGGAAAATCTTGCGCTCTGTGTTCTCGGCTTACACCGACAAGGAGATGGCTTGATGGTATATATTTTTCTTGATATTTTTACAGATAAATAATTATTCGAATATTTTTGGCAACTATGTAACTTCCTTTATTTACTCATGTCTGATTGGTTGTAAGAGATTACTGCCTGGCAATAAAACCACCCAGATTGTTTTAGAATGAAGTCTAATAAAACAAATTATCTTTTTGAAACACAAATTTCACTTAAAAAGTGTCGCTATGTTAGCAATGTTATTCTTCTTTTCAAAGTGCCGGCTCTGATTGAAGGTAGGCCACCATCACGGCAATGCTTATTCTGTTCACTGCAAATTAACTCAGTAGAACTGCACCCAAACCGTTTGCGCAAATTGTAAAACCATGAGATGCGGCGTCTTTCTATGCCTCTTTAGCCATTTATTTTCCCCTGGATGGTCAGTTGTGTTATGATGTATCTTTTGCCTCTCATTATGTAACCGGTATACGGCAACTTGTGAACCTTTTCAGTTTAAAGCAGTTCCCCTGGATGATCAGTTGTGTTATGATGTAACTTATGCCTCTCATTATGTGATCGAGATACGGCAATTAGTCTTGACACAGATATGCAAGCACTTTCACATTAGCAACACCATCTGTCCAGGGAATATTAAACATACGTCTTTAGATCCACACCTTCAAAGCCTCAATTCTACGTGATTTTTCCTGATTTAATGTCTCTGCCTCAATTCCATAGATGAGAGTTGAATAGAAGTTCTGGTATAAAAAATAAAGGCTTACCCTGAATAAAACGAGCCCAATATAAACTCATAATTTATTCAATTCATCCAGGTTAAAACAACTTTTTTTATACTGGACAATCAGTGTGGGTATTGGGTGAACTTCCACATGACTTTGACTTCTTACAAGAGTTGTCTTGTAAGAGAGGTGTTGTATACTAGACAGAGCTCCAGATTTTCTTATCGCGACACACTGTTTATCCTCTCCTACTTACACACATCTTATTCTATTTCAATGATTTATATTACGTATAACGTTTCTTTATTTTCAAATATCTTAATAGTACCATACTTATATTTCTCTACTACACTTCCACACACATTTGCACTATATGTTCCTTTTGTTGGTCTTTCTTCACTTATTTGCACTACATGACCTTACCATCTCCGAGTGTTCATCTTCATCTTACTCAATACATCAATCTTAAATTTACAATTCTACCTTGATCTCTTCATTCTGTATTCTGTCGTTCATTGTAACTCCATATATTCTTCTCAATGCACGCATTTTAACATAATTTATTTGGCTTGATTCTTTTTTCACATCTAAAGCCCATTCCCAAAAGATGCATTTGAAATCAGGTGCTGGAGAAGGATAGTACAAATTCCTTGCATAGCAAGGCGAACAAACGCTTCTATTCTCGATGAACTGATGATCACCGACAGAGTGTCGACACTATACCTTCAACGAGTCCTCAGATTTTTTGGGCACATTGCTCGTGGCCATGGACAGATTTTGAGGGACTTGTGGTAACTGTTAGTATAGAAGGATGAAGGACGACACATAAGATGAATATTACCAATGCGTTGGACTGCTCAAGTCAGAACCGCGACAGGACTACCCTGAACAACTGCCCTTCTAACCGCGCGGTGCATAGATGGATGGAGAGTAGTCGTCATGGAAGTCACGATGCTTAGTCATGAGCTACACGTCATAATGGATTGTTAATTCATCTAATCAATAATGGTACTAAAATATTGTTGAAGACTATCATCAGATTTTGTCAGTACAAACTGAAAATTGCATGTTCATAGACTTAACGCTCTAAGACGAAACATCCCTGTTTGAATTCCACATTTTTTCCGCATAATTTGCTTGTCAACAACAAACGTATACCCTCTGTAATAATTTTATCTTCTTTTTAATATTGCACCAAACGTATCTTCAAATATCTTTATAGTTTCGCAATTAAATATTCACCAATTGGCTAAGTGTGAGGTGAATAATATTTGCTTGTTTCGGCTTATCTCGAATTCGCTTATCGTCGCGATTTCTGTGAATTGTTATTATAGCTCTTTGCAAAGTTTATTTCCAAACGATTCCTTATCTATGCCGACGTTTTTATTTTTTCATTGATTACATTATTGAATTATTTGTATTGGACGTGCCGACCATGCGAGGTTCAGTACTCATAGTCTCCGAATCTATATTCACTTTGGCCATTTATATTTTGTACATTTTATAACTACGGACAAGTGTGTAGTAATTTAACTTTGATTTGCAACATCGTTGGCATATTATGTCGTTCACACCTTCTTGGCCTGGTTGGGTAAGAGATTAATCTTTCACCCGGGGTTTCTAGTTGAATCCCCGGTAGTATAAATAATAACAATATGAGGGTACCAGTCTGGTAATAATTCTAGGGCATATTATGACATTGACGACCTTCGTGGCCTGGTTGGGTAAGAGATTAATCTTTCACCCGGGGGTTTCTGGTTCAATCCCCGGTAGTATAAATAATAATAATATTAGGGTACCAGTCTGGTAATAATTCTAGGGCATATCATGACGTTGACGACCTCCGTGGCCTAGTTGGGTAAGATACTAATCTTTCACCCGGGGGTTTCTGGTTCAATCCCCTGTAGTATAAATAATAACAATATGAGGGTACCAGTCTGGTAATAATTCTAGGGCATATTATGACGTTGACGACCTCCGTGGCCTGGTTGGGTAAGATACTAATCTTTCACCCGGGGATTTATGGTTCAATTCCCGGTAGTATAAAACAGATAAAATAAGGGTACCAGTCTGGTAATTATTCTAACATGCGATTGACGTGTACGAGAGTTGTTGCCTGTCCCCGTGGGGTAGTATTTCCAGCACCTGCAATGGCGAACTGTGAGTAACTTGCTTATTCCAGTGATTCTTTACCCAAAGATCAATTACTGTAGCTGAATACAGTATTGTTTCCTGGTCCAGTTTTTTTAACATTTTCGTATATTCAATTCGGCTATGTTGAGGTAAACCTCAACATAGCCGAATTGAATATACGAAAAATGGTAAACCATAAGAATATATATGGTAAACCATAAGAATGAATGAAAAAAAGTGCTTTTATATTCCTTTCCAATATCCCCTTTTATCTCATTTTGAAGTCAACATTGTTGTATTTATTATACTATATTACAATATATTTATAGTAAATCGTCAATTTTTTTTCTTTTCTTTTTAGCTTAAAATTGTATCTTTAATCATTTTATATCCTTTATATAATATGAAACTCTTATGTAAATATTTCATCTAGCACTGGATACAAAATTATTCAACAATTTTCTGGGTGGATTGAAAAGGAATATAAAATTTTGGTAATAATAATAACAGGTTTTATGCTGTACAATAAAGAAAAAAATAATAATATTAATTATTATAAACTAGCCTCCTCACAGATATCACAGAGTATCGCATCCTGCATTTAGATAATTAAAGGGAAGTGTCACAAACTGATTTTAAAAATCTATATTTTGAGCTCATCAACTCTACGATTTGAAATTTTTTTTAGAATTATATTTTATAAAATCAAAATAAAACATTAAAACACTTCTTGTAGTATTTAGCTTACGAAATTGACGACATTAAAACATTGAGCAACTTATAATAAAGGGTATTTCAAATTGAGCGCTTTTTTAAATTCTTGGATAAAACACAGATGGCGTCGCAAACTTGCCTGAGTGTTGTGACATTTGGGAAGTGTAATGTATGACATTTATAAAAATAGAGTCGTATACAGTACAATAACGCGTTCAAATTGAGAATTATTTTATGTATTGTAATCTCCAGAAACGGTGATGTTAATTGCCCACCAAGATCACGTGATTGACACCATTGGACTATTTTCTCTGGGGTTACGTGAAAACCCAGGTCTATAAAAATGACCCCCAATCAATTTCTGAGCTGAAGGACGAAATTATTTGCGTTATTAGTGAGTTAGAACCGCAATTGTGCCAAAATATCATCGAAAATTTTGAAAAAAGATTGTACATCTGTGGAGCTGCGAGAGGTTACAATAAAGGGTATTTCAAACATTTGGCAGATATTGTTTTTTTGTGTTTAAATGTCATACATTATACTCCAATAACCAATAAAAAGATTTTTGAAATGAAAGAAAGTTGTGTGTTTTATTCAAGAATTAAAAAAAAATTGAATTAAAAAAACCGCTCAATTCGAAAGACCCTTTATAATCCAAAAAGGTAGTGAATATTTTCTTGACGACTGCTGAAATAAAATCGATTTTTAATGGATTTAATAGATTCAAAAACCAGATGACTAAATTTAATATGATTGAAGGAGACTGGCGAGCGAGGAAAGTGTGTGAAATGGAAATTTATGTTTTTAAAATGTATTTAAAAAAATCTGTATTTCCATTTCACACACCTTGCTCATATACTCAAGGCTACTTTTTCTATATATTTGATACTTATAGAACATAAATCATTGAATACCCTACAAAGGAGATAATTTTTAAACAATACCAATGATTAAAATCTCAATTACCAGTGTTCATCACATGCACAGTTCAGTCACGTTAATATGTTAATGAAAATTCTATGATTATGTATGATAGATGTGGAGAAAAGAAATAAAATACTCATTATTCCGTCAGTTCATCCACCATCTTCTTAAAACCGTGACAGTGTTGAACTTTATATGTCCACATCCGAATTAGGTACCATATTGAATACTAACATACACATCTCGACACATCCAGTACTGGATCGTATTGTAGAAGTCTGTGTTATTCCTCAATGTAAATACGTTGAACAATGCAGGTATTCTAAGAAAGCCAGAGGGAATCAATTCGTTTCAGAGTCGCAGGAAAATCCGTCTATAAAACCACTCAAATAACACAAAATCACAGTTTCGTCTACGAGTCTCAAGCGATTGAAGATAGAAAAAAGACAATATCACTATTCGACGAAGAACAAGGTATAAACCTTTGACATTGAAAACTTCTTGATTCGTTTATCATCTCCTTGATTCGTTTATCATCGGTGATAATTCGTATTCTTGAGCGAGGGCCATCTTCGGATGTCCTATCATGATCACAGAATTTTTCAAAACATATTTGACACACGCAATCGCTTACCGCGTCCTCACGATCCACTACACATTTTTTTGTTTGTTTGTATCGCATTGTTTTCTTTGCCATAGTAAAAAGGCACCAACTTGCGACAAAATATTTGTTTTGTTCCATCCTCAAAATGACGCCAATTTGGGTGAACAATGGCCGAAAAAAAGTGCTAAACTATATATAGCGTTTCACAATTATATACATTCAGCACGTTTGGAATGAAAATAGCAACGAATTTTTTAACATCACACCATTTATCGAGAAATATGAAATTTCGTTCTGGACAACCTTCACTTTGATAAATTACAATAATAAAATATTTACAATGGCAATAGACCAAAAAGAGTTTTAACTACAAATAATATATATTTTGTCTCTGGCGTTTGTTGTTCGTGAGTATTGAATTTTGCATCGTCTACCTATAGCCCATGTCCATACACGAAGTTATCTCTCTTGGAAAATGGCCAAGAAAAGGAGAGAAAATTTCTAAGCTCATCCACGACCGCGCTTTGGGTATTCACTCGTACAAAAATTCTTCCACTGAAAAAGTACGGTATCAAATTTATATTTATAGCATAGAATTCATGTTAGTTATTGTTTTAACACTTTTATATAAATGTATCCGGCAGATTGATTGCTTTGAAGCAATTTCTTTCGATTATTTTGTTTCAAAATAATTATCAGTATAAATAAATGTTTTAATTAATCTTAGTAAAACAATATTTTAGTAAAAGTAACAAAATTGAAAACAAAAGATAAATCTCAAGAAAACAAAATTGAAAACGAGAGATAAATATCTTGAAAATAAAATGTGGATAGGGTTGTATGAGTTCCAGACAAAGGATATTTTTAAATAAGTCATGCTTTGTTAGTTTTTACTTAAAAATTATAAAGCACGTCTGATTGAGGTAGGAAGATCCAAGGAATCGTGCCGCAGGAATCGAACCCAAGAACCAACCCAGAGGTTTTGGGTTGGATTCCCGCGGACACCCAGAAAAATGAAAAAAAGTAGGATCTTACTCTGATTTACAATACTCGCACGCGCTACACGTGTTGCTTACGCGCTGCAATTGACACTTATGGAAGTAGGTTAGTACTGACAACAAACGCGATGACTAGTGGTTCTAATGGGACCGAAGTCCATATTATTTCCCTGTCACGCTCCTTAATATGTCAGAATCAACATTTCGTATATGTTGAACAAAATCGCCAAATCGGATCCTAACTATTACGCGCGCAAAATTGCTCATTGTGTTAGGACTTTATTCAGGAGTTATTTAAAAACAATAGACATTGACTACACGAGTTACTCATGCAGAATGTGAAACATTGTGTTTTTGATAAGCGTATCGACGTCGGATTAAAGTTTTAGATTGTGCGGTTGGTATCAGGTGTATGGAGTGGAAGCCAACTTTAGAAACTAAATTAATGACTTTTCAACTGGTATTGCTTTTTGTTCCTCTTTGAAAGTATGTTTCTCAAAGTTGAAGCTTTACCTGTACAACTTTTCTCTAATTTCATCTGATTTCTGGGCATTTAAATAAACAGAAATTGTGTGTTTAATATAAATTTACTGTTTCTCTAACGTATATTTTAGCGCCATAGTTATAAAACATATTTTACGTAATATTCACAACATAGGCTTTGTATTTTTAATTTAAATATTCTATTCCGTTATTTCCACAAGAAGTTCCAATTATTTCTACCTGTATTTATATATTTATTATTTATTTAGGCACTTTACTTTTTATTTACACAACTAGTACTCATATCTATATGTTAATATAATATATTAACCATTAACCTGGGCCGTGCACGGTTTCAGTTTTTTTATAACGTTTACACCATCACTCCGTTTCTCTATAAGGATGGGCAGAGGAGACTGATCGCCAGACTTTTCTATCTCGACATACTCTCCTTAGCCTCTTCTACATTTATTCACTTTCTCATATAACTTCTACGATTTCTTGATCCAACAAATTTTTTCTTGATCTTCTTACATTTTCACTATTAAAATACTTGTGCATTTAATATTTTTTTTACATTTTTGTCTTATTTGTTTCAACAGAACTTAAAACGAAATATGAAATCCTGGGGATAATAATTTTTAAAATTGACGACAATCTAGATTGTGTTGGTATTTATTTTGGTCACTAATAAGGTGTTTGGGATCACCGAGTCATTTGTGTTGCGTAACCCTGCATGGAAAAATGTTTATTTTAAATGAACAAGGCAAATTAAATCATGTGTTGGATAGTTATCTTTAAAAAAAGTCAATCGGCTTCTTGAATTGTAGAAAATCAGTTTGTTTCACTTTGTGTTTATACATTTTTAATAAAATAAATTAAAGACATTTTTATATTCACCACTGTTTTTTTTATTCGAGTTGACTACCAGTTTCAAAGACCTCCGTTTTCCCCGTAAGGTGAATATAATCTAAATTAAGTCTATTTTTTTTTCGTATCGTAATAGGTCCAGGAAGGGAAGGGGAGTAGATAAACGTCAAAAGGATGGCTTTTGAACAGGAAACATAGCGGAGGACTATTATTGAAATTTACTTGGTGTTTTATAAATTTGAGGTTGAAAGGTCTTATTTAATATGATTTCTAAATTGTCCAGCTGGAATTCTCCCGACTCTTTTTACTGATTTTACCAACGTATGGTTGTCTATGGCTTCTGCCAAGATATTGAGTTATGGCATTGGCGATGAAACTGCGAGGAAAGATGTTTAGTGCTCTCGTTTTAACTTGCTATAAACTTTTATATTTATCTTCGTTGCTGTACACTACGAGTGTATACATTTTTAATCGCCCAACTTCTTGTAACAGTTTATTTTGATGATCACGATATTGTTTATAGAATGTTTATTACTGGGATATTTACACAAGCAAGTGCGGAATACTTGCAAGATAAATATATGGGCAATCCCTCGTGGCCGAGAATGATTATTAGCTATCCAGCAAACAGACGACGTCTGTGTGTGTGTATTGGTTTATTGTATGTAAGCTGTTGCACATTAGCGAGCACAGTCTTGAAAGATCAAACCCTAAGTTCAAATAGCAAAGAGATAAAAGTTCCAAGAGGATCGACATTTTAACGCCATTTAGCTGTTAGGATAGGCAGAGAAGACAGAGCGCCAGACTTTTCTATCTCGACACATATCCTTCGCCTCTTCTATATCCGTACATCTTATACAACGAATTATCTGACTTTATATGTTTCTTTTTTTCAAAACATCATTCACTTATCCAACCATACTTTCCTTGGTCTTCCTCTACCGCGCTTTTCAGTCACATTTGTACAACATATTTGTTTTATTAGTCTTTCTTCATTCATTTGTTCTACATGCCCAAACCATCTCAGCGGGCTCTTCTTCATCCTGCTCAACACGTCAGCCTTCACTTCACATTAATATCTTATAACTTCATTCTGTATTCTATCATACATGGATTTTTTCCATGTTTACATTTCATTCCTATATACTATATATCGTTGTTACGAAAATACTACTACAAGTGATGGATAGCTTGTTCGGAGTTTCGGTCCGATGGTAGGACACCCTACTCCTTCATCGGATAAGTTCTGACTGTTAAGATATTTATTGGAAATTTTTGGATCTTTTTGGGAATCGGGAAAGGATAGGTTTGTGGTAATTGTTTTGATTTTATGAATGATTATGAGAAATTATAAACGATTAAATACATATATAAATATGATGATATATACATAATATTAAATACAAATATACATAAATTTGTGTCGTCACACACTGTTTTATATTGAATGGGTGGAAAAAAAAAAAAAAAAAAAAAAAAAAAAATGAAAAAATGAATTGTGAATAAATTATAAGAATGAATATAGTATATGTAGATAAGTAAATGAGTGGGGAAATGTGTGTGACTTTTATAAATATATTAAGGTGTAGAAAATGTTTATTGAAGGTGAGAAATGCGGTTGCCTATGGGGGTAAACTGTCTGCCGGAGGAATTATCGATGATGGGGTGTTCAGAGTGACAATCGGGGGGTCATTTGGGGGGATGATTAGAGTTAAAGAGGGGGGGGGTCGGGGGGATGTTTCGCAATATTGATTTCGGACGAGTGTGTCTGTAACTGGTGTTCGCGTTGTAGTTATCTAAGGCTTTTATGACTGGGTTGGGATGACGGGATATAGAGCTGTTGTAGATCATCATTTTAGGAAATTTTTATCCTCTTGCA
This sequence comes from Odontocerum albicorne, assembly GCA_949825065.1. Taxonomy (NCBI): domain Eukaryota; kingdom Metazoa; phylum Arthropoda; class Insecta; order Trichoptera; family Odontoceridae; genus Odontocerum; species Odontocerum albicorne. The sequence goes on from OX463857.1 coordinate 12,717,164, forward strand.
TATCATGTATTGCTGACGTTTTCTTTTTGTATATTTTTTTTATAATTTGAAAGTCTTATATATTTTTTTGGTTTCAGGTATGTAGCTGTTCCTTCCTTTGGTTAAGTTATTAAATTAGCGAACTGGTCATTATTGCAGGGAACATGCACGTAAGCTTTTTTTTATCATTATTGATTATTACCATACTTCCTACCGCTTTATTTTAAAGCACTTCAAATATAATGCTAATAATAATAGAATAACAATTTATATAGCGCCGTTTAGAGAGCAGACTCAACTTAAGGCCGTTCCAACTCAGGATTCGAACTCATTAATGACACATTAAAAATATAATGTTTGAAGTATAAGACAGAGCTGATGGTGGCTGCGCTCATATAATAATAAGGTGCTTCCTCACAACTGATTTTATTTAGAAAAATAGATTTGGTAAGCAAACCGCGGAAAACTTACCAAGAAAAAAATGAATAGATCTTTCGATTTATACACTAGACTACCCCTAAAGCCAAACGAGAAAAATACATTTAGCTTTAGTCGTAGTATAATATATGCGTGTAGTAGTCATATACAATCATCAATTTTGATAAGACCTCTTAAAAAAGGTTTGCTTCAAGTGCTTCCTAAAGCTGCATACGCCACTCGTATCTCTAACTCTAAGAAGCAGACTATTCAACACCACAAGACTAACAATGGCAAAAGCTCGATCATAATATTCCACCCTCTTGGATCGATTCGGAACAATTAATTAGATGAAGACGAAACCAACCTCAAAGTTCTGCTTTTGAAAGAACAGATTCGATATATACAATGGAGACATCCCATTAAGGGACTTGAATACAAAGTTTGATATCAATCCGTTAGCGACACTTGAGATGATGTAGACTGTTTACAAGTATACTAATATGACTATACGAGTATTTATGACTACCATTGTACCGAGTATTTATGACTACCTTGTAGCTACATTAAAAACAGACTTGAGTCTAGAAATTTGCGAATCAGTTAGACTAAAATAAATGTAATTTCAATATTCCAGACGTAATAATAAAACAAATGAGTAAAGAGTGTTTCTGTTTCTTTTGTTGAAAGACATCGACATACCGATTTTAACAACAAGCACGAAGATATCATTAGCCTAAAACGTTCACAGTTAGAGCCAATACTATCTACTGCTTGTTATTGGTTGGAAGACGTGTCGCACTAACTATGCCACGTAGGTCGTTTTTCTTACAGACTTGACTTTTCTTACAAAATTGTTAAATGTAATTCAGTAGGTCATTTTCAAATTTGTTCAAATTCACTTTTTAACAAAAAAAAAAAAAACGAATATTATATTTTCATTCCTTCATCCTAAAAAGTTTGTGTTTACTGACAACATTCTGTATTAAAAATATTTCAATATCAAGTATTACAAATAACGTCTAAAAATGCGAACTTTAGCAAGTACTCGTAGAGAAAAAAGCATTTTAAAGTTGGATTTGACTAATTTTGTTTGTTACGTGTGAATTTTACTACATTTGAACGTTAGAAAGCTAGATTTGGCTAATTTTGATAAGCAATTGTCAACTTATGAAAAACTTCGTACACCATTAAGTAAGATGACGTCTGCTTTTGCGATTACGTGATTGATTGAAATAGATTTGACGCTGTTTGAAAATAAACTTGTCTGGATTTTTCCACTATTGAAAATAAGTCCAATATTAAGATGTTTTTTTAACTATGTGACATTGGAATTAGCTAGATTTGGAAGTCACACAATGTCAAGTACTCTCAAGAGTGTGATAGCATTGCCAGTAAAAAAATTGGAGTTGACCACATTTGAACATTTCCTCCTGAATTATGATATACTCGTATATATGGATAAAAACACGACTCAGAATCTCTACCAACAATATTATTATCATTGATGTTCTGAATTCGATCTGCAGGACATCCAACTAAAATGATTTTGTAAGCCCGCCACCTGCTAGTATTTGAGTCGGATTCGCCCAAATACTTTTTTAGTTCTTTCGCGAAATATCTCTTGTGGAAGGTGACTTTACGGCAACTGGTCCGGTCCGATGCCCCCCTTTCGGGACTGTCTGCATATTTCAGACTGCAATAAATTTGCATGAGTTGGAGTTATTTTTTGTATTTTTCCTTCCAAGAACCGTCCCAGATATCGCTACGCCTGCGCACAGACGTACAAAAATAACTTGCCTCCGAAGATGCGCATAAATTTCGCGAAGATGCACTTTCTTCTTAAGTCTGTAACGTCGTCTCGGATGATGGATTTTAAAAATGAAAATCTTCGAGAGTCGGCACCATTTGCAGCTCAACGCGTACGATTAATGAGGTCGTTCATCTCAACTTCTTAGAGGATCTATTAAAAAATTTAACTGGTTTAATTCAATTATATAAATAAAAACAAAGCTACTAACTAAGAATAAAAGCATAATTTATAATTTAAGGCGCTCTGTTCTCTCTTCCTACTCTGATACGGAAATGTCGTGATTATATTATATGTTAGCATGTGTGTGAAGTATTGCACAAAAATAAATGGGAGTCGAGTTCGAGGACGACTGAGAAAATATTGTTGGGTTAAATGAATAAAATGTTTAAAGAATGATCGATATGGAGTAAGAGAAACAAAAGGAATTGAAGAATGTCGTGATTGGAAAGTTTGGCGCTCCATCATCTCTGCATGTATGTAGGGCTATATTATTATTCTGCATTTGAATATTACATTATTTATTTTAATTTTAATGAAACTTCTTTCCAATGGGAGTCAATAAAGGCTAATCTGCTGCCATATTTAATTTGTGTAAATTGAAATGACATTTTTAATGTTTTTTTTTCTCTCTCGAGAATCATTTTGAGTACCTTAAATTCTTTAAGATTATCTTTTGTTGTATTTTACGACATTGTATGCAAACATTGGAGTGCCGTATCTCAGTAAATATAGACGACCTTTAGTCCACAATCTTATCGCGCTAAACACACCTGAAGTATTTTCATCCATTATGTGACTCGTGCCCATTGATCCTCTCTATTTTGCGAATTTACCTTGTTGACAGTTTTTGTAGAAACGGACATTGAAGTCAACCGTGGACATTGAAAATGAGCCACATGAATAAATATGCCATCGAAATGCGTACTTTGTAAAGAATAAATAACATTACGATGTTGGAATGGTAGGAAAACGGATGAGAAGGCTGAAAAGAACATATTGAGGAGGTTTGAATATATTAGACGAATGAGTGACAAAATACTTGCTTAATAAATATATAATGCAAGAATAAGTTGGAGTCGTTGTAGAAGATATAATGGAAGGTACGGATTAAGAGAAACAGACAAAGATTTACATATGGATGCCGATGTGGTGAATGAAGAATGTCATTATATAATAGTATGGCACTCTTTTCTGTCTGCCGCCTACTTCAAAAGGGAAATGGTGTGATGATGTATGTTTGTATTTTTGACAAAATGTACGGATATGCCAAAATTAAGGTTTGCACGTGGAAATGCTGTAAGAACTGTTCTCTCTGCCTACTAACATATAATATAAATAAAAAACAGACCATTGAAAATTATAAATATCTGAAATCTGTTTTTAATCTCGCTGTTAGTTTGAATTGTATTCACATTCATTCAATTTAGATATAGTAGATTTATGAAGCGAAATTTGTATAATTATTCAATTAATTCTAAACTAGAATATGCCTCGGAAGTTTGGACTCCCCATCAAGTTACACACAAAAGCCGATATAGTACTGCTATACAAAATCATTCACTCAGTGATTGATGCACCTCACTTACTCGCAAGTATTTCATTTCGTATCCCCACTAGATCCACAAGACAGCTCAATCCCTTTTATACCGAAAATTGTTATACTAACTATAAAATCAACTCCTCTATAATTCGCATGCAAAGACTTGGAAACGAGTTTTGCAACAATTTAGATATTTTTAATATAAGTATATATAGTATTCGCCAGAATATTACAACAATATTTAGAAATAGCTACTAACTTTGTGCTCTCCTTTATTAATATAAATAACGTAATACAAACCAAATATAAAGGACAATATTTTGCCTCTGAAGTTGAGTAACCCTGCATCAGCACGTGTTAAGCTTTTAATTCTGCAAAGCAACTTGCATCTCGTCCCACTAATGAGGCCATGTGTTTTCTATATCTCAATATATATCCATAAAATTCCCACAAAATTCTCAAAGATTATTAAATAATTTTAAAACGATGACTGTAATTTATTCTACTGCTTTTTGTATCTTCATGTTAGTTTAAGATAAAGTTGTATTATTTGTCAATAATTTTAAGTAATTTATAACCTGTCACATGTTCATTTGTATATAAAGACACTGTTGTGTCGTTAATTAAATAAATAAATAAATAAATAAATAAAAAATATGCTGGAAGAAATACAAAAAGTTCCTCAAATATTTAAAGTACGGAACAAGGGTTTATTATCCAAAACATGAACATCATATCGAAATTTGGACGGTATGCAATTTTAGAAGTCTTGAAACAAAAAGACAACAGTCCATTGCATTATTTATATTAAAAGTACTGCAATATAAATTCAACTGTCCCGAGATATTGACTATTTCGGGACTATATAGGCACTGAGTTCTTACGTGGGACTATATAGGCACTGAGTTATAAGTGACACAGTGGTTATGTTCTCGGCACTGCCTAGCACTATGAGAAGAATCCTAGTATTCTTCCATATGAATACAAAAATCAGACCCATATTATGTAACGTGAGAAATCCATCTAAGGTGGAGAATAAAAATAGACACTCATTTCTGATCGACTATAACTTTTAGAGAATCCTCGATGATACTTCTGACAATCTATCCCCCTTTCTCGTCAGCCCTTCCCATATCGCTGAACATACTATCCAGGGAGTCCTTAAATCTGCATTATGGTCTGTTTAAAAATACTTATTTTGTTTGATGTACGTATTGATTTTAATTTGTTCATTTGAACTTCCTTTGTAACATTTCTTATAGTAATAAAGCTATTTCTATTACCTAAGCTCATTTTTACTGTTTTCCACTAGAAACACGTAAAAGCATCGTTGCTTAATGGTTTCGTATAAAATATCTCTTTGGTAAATTGCATTTTGATGGGTTTATATAAAGTGTCCTTTGCAGTAAAGTACTCCTTAGGTTATCCATGCATATAGCCTAACCTGACCTCGTTTCGTGCTTTTGTTCCGATACCTCCCTTAATAGCATTTAACCCTTTTGTTTCCATTAAATATACTAGATATAATTTTTTGACATTCTGTATTTTATTTTCAGTAAGTTATTTATTTTTATTAAAACATCCCCATTCTCTTAGTTTCAGTTCAACTTATCAGCATTCGACCAAATAACCACAGATTTGTATGTTATATTATATTACCCCGCTTCTCCAATTTCTTCACATTATGAGTACTTAATATAAATAAATTCGCTGCTAATATTTTTTTTTGTATTATTGGAAGTACTGAAACTAAGTGTGACCCTCTTCTTCTCTTTATAATAAGTGGTCCAATAAATTATGTGACCACCCAGTCTATCAATTTATTTAACACTTCATTGTAAAAAAATAATCTGGCAAACTTATTGCCAGCCGGCAATCCATTCCAACAGCCAGACAAAAGTAAATAAAGGAAGTTACATAGTCGCAAAAAATATTCAAATTATTATTCACCTTATCAAAACTGAACAGTGTACGTAGTTAAAGCGAGATATCATCAATCGAAAGAAAAGGAAGGGATAGTGGAGAGTAAAGAAAAATCAGGAATGGAACACATTATATTAGACTTGAAATATATTTTTAATTTAAAAGTTAAGTTTTTTATTTAACATTTATTGTAGTTCATTCAGTTATGTAATGGGTAAGCCCGAATACAAACTGTTGCAAGAGTCAACGCAGGAAACAAACATCGCATTTATTAATAAACGGGATTTCACACCCGGAAGAGACCATAAAATACTTTTGAATTGCCTAAAGTTGGACGAAGCTCAAACCCACAACACTTTCTATATGTGTCTCCATGGATAAAGAACTATCGATGGGAAAACCTCAAAAAATGTTATAATGTCTCAATTTACGAATGAAACTGGAACATTATTTGTTTATACTCATCTATTAGTTTCTGACTCTCAATGGGTTGAAAACTTCCCTTGTAAGCTTTCAATTTTAGGAATGTGTAACAGTTTTTTTTACAAAAAAAAAACATCTATGCATCGAGTTTCGTTCAGTTGTTTTTTTATTATTATAGAAGCTTCGGTGTAAAATGTTTGCATGTACTCGTATAATTAAACTTGAAAATTTTGCGTGTTTATTTCAGGCAAGTTCTTTCATTATCTTTTCCAAAACAACTACAACGTATGTCGAGCTTTAAATTCCTGATTGGTTACTGTTCTCAGCGACCTCATCCAGTATAATATCTCCATAAGCTCCAACTCATTACCTCGAAAGTTGTCTTTCCAGCTAAGTCGAGTTCTCCTAGTTCTTCTCCCACTCAGGTGTCCAACAAGTATCCCTGCTGTAACTCTTGGACATTTTCAGACATAACATAGCGAAGGTTTTTTGCAGTTCCACATATTGTGGAAAGTTGAGGTGCCTGAAAAAAGTCAGTTTATCATAATATCTGACGCTCGTTTTACCTCTATTTCGTACCGGTTCTTAGACTCCACGTAGAACCCACGTATCAAAACTGTTTATCATCGATTGTATGTACACAAATTTTCACATGTAAGACAACATATATTAAAGCTTTTCTCTTCTTTATTCCTTTTTTGCAAAAATAACAATACATAATAGTGTGTTGGTGCCCACCTTGATCTATGAATCTTAAACTTTACAGAAGAAGGATAAAAATAAGACTAATTCTGTGGAGATGCACGCTCTAAGAAAAAAAGGTAATGTCGGTGTATAAAATAAGGCGGAATGAAAACGTCACAAATTAATGTATGAATAAAATGAATGTTTTAAATAAGATGAAAAAAAGAGTTTCAGATGGCTTGGATATGTGAAGAGAATGAATGACGGAAGAATGACTAAGGTTATGTAAGTAGTAGATCGAAGAAAACGTGGATGTATCAAACGGACCAGATTTTGAAAGAATGAAAGTGAGAAGTTTGAATAATAAAATATTGTGCATGACGAAATGTATGTATGTGAAAAATGCTTAAGTTGTGTGTTTGGATAGAAAAGTTAGAAGATATTTTCTCCCTGCCTACCCTGCAAGGGACACGGTGTAATGATATGTATTATTTAATTATTTTTTTAAATTGTTACTATCCACAATGAAACATCTACAATTTGAATACTTTGAATTGAAAGGCAAACTGTCGAGTACCACTAAATAAAGGGAAAACTCTCCATTTTGTATATTTTACTAGGCAAGCCCTATGATTGAGTGGTCTCATTGTTATATCACGATTTCGATATTTCTGTCCATAATACTAAAAGAGTCATATTCTTAATGACTGGCTCAGTATTTCGGACATAAATGAGTATTTGGAAAAGAAATAGGCAAGACCTGTGGTTAAGTGATATCTTCCTTAATCACGAGTTCCATATTTGTGTCCCAAATACTAATACTATGTATGATTGTTTCAGTATTTGGGACATAACATACATATAGAGTACTTGGAATGTATTTGGAACAGTATTTGGGACAGAACTAGGCAAGGCCTATGATTAAGTAGTCTAATTCCTTAATCACGAATTCTGTATTTCTGTCCCAAACACTGAAAGTCATACTCTGCATGACTGTTTCAGTATTTGGGGACATATTTGAGACAGTATTTGGGACAAAAAAGGCAAGGCCTATGATTAAATGGTCTCATTCTCAAATACTGAAACAGTCATATTTTACATTTAAACTCCGATTTATCACATACACAATTCCGACCGCATCACAATCTCATCAACCACATCGAAAATGTGACCAACAAGTCCTCATCATACACTCGACATTCGCTTTTATTTATTTACGACGTTAGTAGCTTAGATGATAAACTTTTTGGTTAAATTTTCTACTCCTTTAATTCGTAAAATGATGAAGACTGGTTAATTTCGTTTTAAACATTAAAAGCTCGATTGATATTTTTTCCACGAAAGATATTGTTTTATTGTTTTGCTATACAAAACTGTAAGGATTCCAATATCTCAATAATTATAATTATAATTATGGGTGTTTTTTACAAACCATAATTATGGGTGTTTTTACACAGCGACAGGAAAAAATTAAGTCTTCTGCGAAATCAAATGGAGAATAAAAAACTGTTCCGTGAATTCCAAATAAAATCATAACGGAATAAACAATACACAAGAAAATCCATCCATACCATCTCCTCATCCATCTATACCATCTCCTCATCTTCCTGGCTGAGAAGGCAGCTTAGTCTTAGTGTCATTTTTTTTACAAAGTGCTCACTAAAACGTATCAAACCATCTGTTTCTGTACTCTTTTCCAGATACGTTTCATTATTTCAATTATTTATCACCCCCTTCTTCCTTGCAATCGTCTTTGCCTCCTTCACTTGTGCATGCCTTTTCATATTTTTTCAAGTATTCTTAATCCTAACATTTCCTTCTTTCAATATTTCTTTCGTTTGATCCAACTATAACTCTTCTCAGCCTTGCACTACCACGACTATCGTTTAATTAATTACTTTAATAAATTTTTTGTCACCCATTCGTTCCACATGTCCAAACCAACGTGGTATCTTTCATCCTATTTATCACATAGTTCTTTAGGTCATATTCATATGTGATAACTACTTTTCTTATCCTGTCTCTCATCAACTCACCACATATTCTTCTCAGTGCACGTATTTACATCGAATTCACTCGACTCCTTTCATTAAACTTCCATAAAAACATGTTGAACGTAAAGTAAACCTTAAAATAATCTTTTTCCTACTAAACTACTGTATTAATTAATCGTGACCCATCAAAATAGCTCCAACAAAATAGACCCGACAAAACACCACTGCATACACAATAGCCCCAGTCAAAACAGTCTCAACAAAACAGCCTCGACAAAACGGCTCACATTCATTTTTATATGAAATAATAATTCGAGCTATTACTATAGCGACTCGTGATGTATGAAAATAAATAATATAAAATTTGAAATGGAATTTTAATTGTTTATATGTGTATATTCTTTCAACTTATAAGAAATTTCGCGTAGATAGTAGCATTAGTGTTTGAAGGCTTTTAAGTATACTCGTATAGAAAACATTGCAGGGGTGTGAGCTGTTGTGTATGCGGGCTGCTTTGTCGAGACTATTTGATGGAGTAATTTTTATCTTGAGCTATTTTGACGGAGTACTTATTGTATATATTTACAACGTAAAACCAAAGGTATTATAACAAATAAGTCAACACATTTTACTCCTATTATTTTCCTGTCGTAGTCATAATACGCTTTATATTTATGCATTTTCCTCGCGCAGCTGCACGTGTTGTTTTTAGCTTTGGAGCTTAGTATTTTGTATTATTTATTTCAGTTTTCTTTACCGACAGCACTTACACTTAAGGAATTCGACTCGAAGATTTTTTTTATTCTCGGATTGATCATCTTACGACTCTACCACCCAACGCAAGAAGTAAATCTTACGATAATCATGCGGCGTTCGCTAGTTTTTTTTTCTATCTATTACTGCATATTCCATATATTTTTAGATATCCAGGATCTTTTTATTTCAAATATGTCCTGTCGTATAGCTCATGACTAAGCATCGTGACTCCCATCATAGCCCTCGATGACTTCTCTTCATCCATCTCTGCGTTCCATGGTTCAAAAGCAGTTGTTAAGGGTAGTCCTGTTGCGTCTCTCATTTGGTTAGTGCAACGCATTGGGACTCTTCCTCTTGTGCGTTGTCCTTCTATTGTAGTTCATGACTCCACAGTTTGAAGGGCAGTCGTTAAGGGTAGTCCATTTATATACGAGTATTTCACTTGGTCAGTTCAATGTATTGGGACTCTTCCTCTTATACGTTGTTCTCATGCTTCCAACGACCATAAGCCCCTGCAAACTCTCCTTGGTCACGAGCAAAATGGCTAAAAATCCCATGATTCCTCTAACTTTTACCATTTCCTTCTTTCAAAATGTACTTGATCCAACCCTACTTTTCTTGTTCTTCCTCTACCACGCATTCCACTTACATTTGCATTTCATTTGCCAGTCTTTAATTTATTCGTCCCACATGCCCAAACCACCTCAGAGTGGTTTTCTTCATCTCACTCAACCTAGCCTTAAGTTCACGTTCATCTCTAATCACTTAATTTCCGTATTCTTTCATACATTGTCACCCCATGTATTCTTCTTGGAACACGCATTTCTGCAGCATTTATTCGGATCTTTTCATTATTTTCCAAATCCAAGTTTCATTACCATACATCAAAGTTGGTACTAAAATACTGTTGTGGACTATCGTCTTAGCGGATTTTGATACTTACATTGCAATCATGATATGAACTATTGAGTTTTTCACATAATCTTAAAAAAATGAGGTCACCAACGTTTTGGGATAGTGCCTCCCCGTTTTTCTTATAAACACATCAATCAAAATACTTTCAACGTTACGTATGTGGAAAATACTTTCATTTAGCGCATGTTATACTCAGCCGTTGCCACGCACGATTTATAATATAATATTTCAGGTGTAATCAACCAATTTGCAAGGTGCACTGCACTGTTAATACTCGTATATGTTTGACTCAATTCGAAAATTGACCTTTGATCAATTTAATCATGACTCTCACCATCGTGCACATGCTTCAAGAAGCAAATTTAAAAAATTACATATCATTTCAGGGACGTTGCTTTTTTTGTAGTTTTCCATAAGCTTTTCTTCCAATCTCCCTATCCTGGCCTTCGAGTGTCTTGTTAAATATGTTTTTTTTTGTGCTGCCTGTTTTATGTTGTTGTTAATTTGGTGTTGCCTCCGTGGCTCAGTTGGTAATACGCCTTTTTCCCAACCCTGATGTTACAGGTTAGATTTTCGTTGGTATCCAATCTTTTTTGAAAAGGGTTTCAGTTTGGCCTCATTATTAACATCTTTCTGGTCGGTTGAAAATCATTGCCACGTGGCAACAGTTAGGTTGTCTTATATACAATGAAAGTATAATACAATTGCGTAGTTTTTTTTATATCAATCATTTAAATCACCCATCTTTCTCTCAAAGCTTTGTAAAGTTTGTTCGCAATTATTGAATTAAGTATGTTACATATGTTATATTCATGAGACCCTGTTGTTAACATTTGTAATAATTTCTCAAACATTTCTTTTCTAACTTCTATCAACAATTTACTATTTAAAATGTCCATAATCAACCCTTTTCAGACCAAAATAAATGACAATTTGTTTCTATAATGTCATATGATGACCGGAATCTCTGAGGTTCAAATCCGTGTTGTATTTAAAAAAAATAACAGCCTTAAGGTGTATATGATACAAAATATCACTTCTAGTGCCCTAAGAATTTGATGTAATGGAATTTGATATTTTGTAAGTCTTGTATTTTGGTTAACTTTCTAATTGTTGCATTGATATAATAATTGTAATATTCGTATGTTAAGGCATCATATCTCGAAATATATAATATATGTAACCTTAATGATATTTTTTTAAAGAATATTGATTAATTATATTTTGATAGTGAAACGTGGACGTGGAAAAGTCTAAGGGAAGTCGAAGAAATGATGTAGAGATGCGTGTATTGAGAAGAATACATGAATTAATAATGTATGACAGAATATGGAAAAAAATGATAAGGGACGAATGTGAAATTAAGAGTGATGTATTAAATAAGATGAATACGAGTACATTGATATGGTTTGAGCATGTAGAACGAATGATTAAAGAAAGACTAACAAAACAGAAATTCACTGCATATGTGAGTGGAAGATGTATAAGAGGAAAACCAAGGAATGCATGGTTGGATCAAGTGAATGATTTATAAGAATGAATAGTAGAAAGAGAAATCGTAGAGATTATAAGAGAAGGTGTATTGATGTGGAAGAGACTAAGGACATGTGTCGAGGTAGGAAAGTATGGCGCTCTGTCCACTATGCCTACCCCGACAGGTAAATAGCGTGATGGTAGGGATGTATGTATGTGTATCTTTTGATATTTTTTTTACTGTGATGTAAAAAGAATAATTAGGTATCGTTCTTAAAACTGTTACATGTGGACTTTTGCATCATTGCAAAAAGGGGATTGGGATTTAATTCTCCATAATGACAAATAGGTGCCGTTGTCTGATTTTTTTTACTTCAGCCCTGTAAATATCCTTTTTCGGTAGCTGGGATTAAATTTCCACATATAAATGATCCCACCTGGTTTGACAATATATAATTAAATTGTAATATTAGACAACTCAATCTTAGACCTCCCCGATATCGAAACCGGAAATTCAAAAACGCTAATCTTCAAACCACAAATGATAACAAAGAAATTACTGTAATGCCATTTGTAAATGCTGTCGAAATTTAAATAGCAAAAACCTCTTCTTCTGGTTGTGGAAGCCTGCATCTACTTTATTGTTCACGGCGAGCTTGATACTTATAATTTATTAGCAACATCGATGATGTATCAACATAAACAACAACTTCGATGTATTATTAAATATGTATTATAGTTGATGTCACGCCAGGTTGAGTGCACATCGAATTTCGATTATGCATTTGTATGTTACTAGTTTTATAACACGTATTATCGAACCAAACAACCGTGGACGTTATTGGGTCAAATTAAATTGAACTGCTTTCTACCTATTTCCTACCTAGTATAGCGCTGTTTATAATTAGCTCAACAGAAAACAATAGAAATTGGGAGACACCAACAACAACTTCGATATAGTATTAACTATTTATTATAGTTGATGTCACACCAGGTTGAGTGCACATAGAATTTCGATTATGTTACTAGTTTTATAAATCATATTATCGAACCAAACAACCGTGGGCGTTATTGGGTCAAAGAAAATTAAACTACTTCCTGCCTATTTTCTACCTAGTGTAGCATTGTTTTGCTATCATAACGATCACCTTAGAAGCACTTTCTAATTAGCTCAACAGAAAATAAGAGAAGTTAAGAGACACCAATGTCGCTAACATGATCGTCATTTGGTTGTCATCTAGGATATAAGCTACAGGAAAACAAGTTCAGATGTAAAAAGGTACTCTCTAACATCTATCTTTTTGTGGTAGGTAATCCCTCTTTATCGAGTATATTTTTCAGAAATCCTGCAGACGTAAGATGTCTGTGCGTGTGTTGCTTTTTTGTATACAAGATGTTGCACTTCAGCAAGCACATTGTCTTGAAATCTCAAATTCAAATTTACGTTGACAAATAGATCCAAGTTTCAAGACGATCGGCAGGTATAATGCTGCAACCTTTCATAAAACGGAGTTTAATTTTACGTATATCTATGTTTGCGTCTCTTTACTGTTTTATAAGAATTTATTATAAGCAGCATATAAGCTACGAAAGCAAATAAATATAGCTGTAAAATGGCCTAAATGTAAAACCAGTACGGAAGTAAACCATCCCAGGATTCGAACCTGGGGTGCTCCTTGCTTAGTATGAATGATATGCTGTTAGATTTGGCCGCCGACAAACCGATTCTAACCCATTATGTATACTCGGGTTTTCTAGTTCTCACTTTCCAGAATTATTTGTTGCGGACTGACTCCCATCATTCTGGATTCTTCTTGGACTCAATCAATGCATCTTTCATCGGATTGTCCTGTATAATTTTCATTTAGCCTCGATCCTACGCAGGATTTGACAAGTTCTTTATTCGAATCTTCTTTGAATGTGACCGAACCATTCCATTCCAATCTCTCTATGTGGTCACTTTAAAAAGTAAAAGGTTAATAAATTTCGTGATTTCTCTTTCTCTTCATATTTTTCTGCAGACTTTTAAGTATCATTTTATTTTATTATTTTTTGGTGAAACTGACATTTGCAATCGAATAATGAACGACCTTGAGCGCATTTCGCAAAATTTACAGGAGGCACGAAAACGCATATTTTATTCACGCATTGAATTCGATTGGTTATGTTCGAAATTGACTTTTTAGAGCAGTTATCGTTCCAGTTAATGCTTATAAAATAAAAACATGGTGTGTTTTTCTTAACATGTTGATGGAAAGTGCTATATATAGATCGTTCTGTGGTAGGATTTAACTGTTCTTATATGTTAATATATTTTATTAACTATCATATATGATAGTTGAGACATACGGAATACAAGAGGTGAAATATTTCCATAGATGATTTAAGATATCGGGACTCAAGTTCTTTAAGAATTGAGGGGTATATAAAAGATTATTAGAATAATATTAACATTAACGGATGATTCATATTGACGTGTTTTAAGATTTTTCCGTTATTTATGAACTTAGATCATTTCTGTCGAATTTTGCTTATAAATGTCATTGCGGCACTTGCCCCTAACTTATTAAAATCTTATTTACTTAACATTTTTCTTTAAAATTAAATGTCTTTATTATTAACTCTGATTTTACTTTTCCAACTCACCGTTCAGTGGTTTTTATTTCCTTTTTTTACATAATTTATTTACATACTTATTTGCGTTATCAAGCAAATTGCTTGTGAAGAAATTCAATTTTAAATGAAATGTGCACCAGACAAAGATAAATGGGTCGTAAAAAACAATTCCATACGCACTGGACAAGAAACAAATAAACGAGATTGGACCGAGAAATTAACCTTGTGAGACACCTAAATGACTTCTGAAGAGAAACCTCGAGACTGCTATTGTTGATGCATACCCGAAGGGCATTTGACTGAATTGTTTTGACTGCATTTTTTACCGATGCGTATTGAACAATGCGGCGACATGTTATCACATTTTTAGAAGATTCCGTATTTTTTAACATCATCGGTCTTTATTTTACTAACAGTTGTGTATGGAAGCATTGAGATTTTTTATATACACCATGTGAATGTAAACGAGCGAAAATTGAGACCCTTTTATGCAAATAATTTAATGTTACATTTTGACGACATTCACTGACGATCACCCTATTTAATAAATCCAGAGCTCTTTTCGAGGGATTATTTGTGAAACATTATGTACATTAACGAGCTAAAAACATACCGAATAGCTCAAAAGCTCTTAATTCTAACAGAAGAAGTTTTCATAATATCCCTTACACATAAGTTAGAGGAGATCTCTTGGTCAAAATTATTTTAGAAAAATGACTAAAATATATGTGCAATAAACGCGTATTTTAAAACATAAAATAAACACATGTTTAAAATACAAGAAAATATATTGTTTATTATTCTTTAAATTATAGACACATCTAAATCAGATAATGTCATTCCCTGTAATATGATGTAATCAATGGTAGTTGAATTTTGATATACTATACCGGAGACTCAATTGAGATTGAAACAAAGTCAGTATAATTCCATTAATCCATTAACGTATGTGATACGGAAATATCTGTGGCTAGTCAATACAGTTAAAGGGTGGGATTATCTACATAGTACGAGTATATAGACATTTACAGGAAACGGTTCAAACTCAAGTCAAACTGATAAAGTGGATAAAAAACTTTTCTAAGCTCTCTATGTTTTAGAAATCATCAAGTTGAGTTCTGATGCTTTCAAGAAGGGTCTGAAAAAGATATTTTTGTTTCATGAATAAAAATAAATAACCACCGCTGTTGAACTAAATTCAGGAATTTCAGATTAAAAAAATCTTCATTGTATAGTATGAAGTATGCAGTATCTT
The DNA here is from genome assembly GCA_949825065.1 of Odontocerum albicorne. Classification (NCBI taxonomy): domain Eukaryota; kingdom Metazoa; phylum Arthropoda; class Insecta; order Trichoptera; family Odontoceridae; genus Odontocerum; species Odontocerum albicorne. Next base: position 12,732,952 of record OX463857.1, read on the forward strand.
TCGTTTTTTTGGATTTATACTAAGCGAATGTGATCCGCTGTTTGACCTTTTTCAATTTTAAAATGATTTCACGGCTTCAGTTTACCACGGCATAAAAGTGCGATGAACAGAATGCCTGATAATTGATACGACATATTAAATGCTGTGAATGGGTTCAATGCAAGCTTAATAAAGTGTATATGAACATGGCATTAATTCGCAACCATTACGGTTATGCAAGTATAGAAAAAATATAAATACATATACATAAAAAGTTAAGACGATGTCATACGAGTACGCTTCGGATCTCCGGTTTCTGCACGAGTTAGTACGTTATATCAATAAAATCTTGTAATGCTTTTTTCTGCAATACGAAGTATCAAAATTTAAATCACACTTTCCCAGATTTGTTACAAGTTGATCAATGTATGTAATTCGTGATCAAGCCTAGTAAAGACTCTTTTAATATTTAAATTACTTCGTAACGGTTGAGAATTAATATTATATTCATCTTATGTTAGATTTGCGGTCCACGACTTTACACCGGATATGATACTTCCTTAATGATGATGTTATATAGTTACCCTTTAACATTTAACGACATCGCCCTTAACTTATTTTGGAAGAACAAGCAATAATTTTATATACCCATTTTATAATACAATAAAATGAAGATATAATATGTATTTTAAAACCTTTGTCTCATTCGAATTACCTTTTACCTCCCAGGAGGACATAAAATGTCAGGAGGTCTTTTTAGTCAGACATTTAACTGCAAATGTGATTCCCTTCGCCGCGCCGAAGAAAGGGGATTTTTTATGGCACGATTATGGATACGCCGACATCAAAGTAATTTGCCGTAAAAGAAAAATTGACGCCCGACTGACGATTCGGTCCGAAACTTTTATTTTGATGTGTCGAACAAAAACTGAGAATATGCTGTGTTACTGTGTTAAACTTTTTTTTATGTCATTGTTATTCCGAATCATGAAACACGTTAAATGATATAAAACTTTGTATTCTTAGAAGTTACATTTTTCTATGTTTTTGATCTTAATAATGAGAACACGTATACAAAAGTCTTATTACTAAGGTAACTAACTCACTATGTTCAAGTATTCAATGGTTCAATATATTGAGGGTCGTGAATTTTTATGATATGATATATTTATTTATTTATTGACAGAAATAACGACACTTAAATGGTTTTTACATAACACAGTAACAATTAAAAAAAACATAAGATAACGTATGAACATCTACCCGAAAAAACTCTGCGATTGAGAATTCATATCAATTTCAAAATATGATGGTTTGGCTTCACTGTCACTTTCAAAATAGACATACAACACGACAATTAGAAAGAAAACCCAGAAAATTTTATTAAATTCAATAAAATGCTTATGAAATGAAGCTTAAAAAATAAATCTCTCTCAAGAGAATATTATATGGGCAATTTGCACTCTGCCATTTGTAATTAAAAAAAAAATGCTAAAGATAAAGTGGAATTGAGACTTAAAATTGTAGAAGGGCCTTCCTGGATTCGACCACATCTGCGTTAAAAATACCAAACAAGAGATGGAGTCACACAATTGTTGCATTCTCTCGATGTATAACAACGTGTAACTGTCGTTAGATATTTGCTATTGACATATTCAAATTATTAAAGATTTCGTGTGTTTCTAGCAGGAGTGTGAAAATCTATTTCAGTCAATAATATGTCGGGACTATCAACAATATTGTCAATATTCTTATACAGAAAAATCAAATCGAATATAATCTTAGATTAGAATTATCGGCCTCTTGATGGAGAATTTCTTTATAGAATATGACATCACTCATAATTTAACAGTTGTTAACTTGCAATTTATTCGTCACGAATAAAGTAACCAGATAAGAGGAATGTTTGCAATCAAATTATTAGATTTCGTCCATTCTGAAAGTGGTAAATATTTGTTCGTCGTATCAGTTGTGTAAGGTTTATTGGAGTGTTGTACCGCTGGGTTTGGCTTATAATCGGCTATATATAATCCAAACCACGCGGTACATACAACACTCCAAAATACCCTATACAACTTTTTGTAATTTCATAATATTTTCAAGGTATTTTGTCGCAGGTTGCGGGCTTGGTTACCGTTGGCACACAATTTTTAATGTATGTTATTCACTTAAGGCTTGTAACAATTTTTTGATTTGTTGGAAGAGATTATATTAAAAGAAAGTTAAATACAATACAATACTATATATATCCATCGTCTTTGTAGCGGACGGGGGCCATCAAGCATATTCAATTAAAACCACCATTTTTCTTCTCACAACACTCCCTTATGGGTTTTACCGCTTGCAGAACAAAGATTGATCGTTGTGCTGGACGGATTACAGCAATGGGCAATTTAACAACATGTGGGTGTTCATTGCGCTATTAAACTGTGTTGATACGTGTAGTTCGATGGACTCAGCGATATTTATCCGATAATAGAATTGTTTCAATGGAAATAACACTTAAAAAGAAATATTATGTACGGGCCTGAAATCGTTTTCCTCAACTATACAATGTAGGTACTGTATTACACATTTGTTATATACAGTTCGACTTGGGTTTATTATTTATGATTTAACAAATAAAAAATGCACAAATATTTGACTGTTGTTGAAAGTAAGTTTGTACTATTAATGTTCGTGGACGGTGCAATTTTGATGTTTTCAGTACCTCAGCAATATTTTATGTTGTAGAACACTGATTATTCTCGATCAAAGCCTTTGTTTGCTTGTCATCAGTGGTGATCGGTCTTCCAGAGTGGGCACTATCTTCGAGTGTCGTTTCATCATTACAGAAGTTTTAAATCACATTTAACACATACGGTCACTTCCTACATGGTCGTCATACACTACATAATAGTTTTATTTTGTCACATTTTTTCCTTTGCAATTCATAAAAAAATGGTATCATTCTGGTTTCCACTTAAGGTTTAGTTATTTTTCTGATAGGTAAGGAGATTGCCACATCGTGGCAATTTGTTCACCAAATTGTTCTATATTTAATGAAAATGTTATAAAATAGTATAATCTGTTCTTTCGGCCTACCACGGCACCTAAATGTACTGATAGTTTGTATATTCTTTGTCTTACTCTTGGAATAATTACAATTGATACAGTTTCTGTATAGTTATTATAATAACCCAATGAACCCCGAGGACTCTAATTACAAAGGCATTTCGATATAATTGTTTAGAAATGTATGATTCGTACCTACCCGATCGAGCCGACCACTCCCTCGCATTGTTGTAGACTGCGAGCAGCCTTGCCCCAACCAAATTAAACCGCTCATATTATGTCCCTATGTTTACCAGCAACCATATTGGCAACCCACTCTTTACTCTTTCGTGTTGAGGCCACCGAGGTAGCTTCTTGCGTAACTGTATCGCTAACAACTCAAACCACGGGTCGAAGACAAGAAAGAACACAAGGTTTCCATACAAAAACTTGGCAATATGATGTAAATTAGACTTAAATGTTTCTCTTAAATCAATATATAGGAAACAACACAAATTTGTGTGTCTTGTTTGATATTTTGTAATCAATGAACGTGATATTTAACACCAAAAGACAAAGGACACATACTACGTAAGAGTGGCGTATATGAAACATAATTAATGTATTAATTAACATAATTAATACTTGTATACATTTAAATGACACAAAGGAACATGAACAGGAACGCTGTCTTTCTAATAGTAACTTTTCGGAATTTGTTAACCATATCATATTATAAAAACATGGTTCATCTGGTAGGTTTATTGCTATACAGCAATTTCTTCCCACCAATCAGCTCATCTTGGTTGGATATATTTTTAACTATTTTAATCCATGACAGGTTTTACACCAAAAAACATTTAATTTTTTTTCAATTACCTCTTAATCGTCAATAATGATGGCGCACATCTGATAAATTTTAGAAGTTCGATCCACAGTCGCATCGATTGTGTGTGTCAAACTCGTAAATTTCAAATATATATTAAAATAAAAACAGAAAATAGTTGCGCTGGGCACTTAAAAATACTTGTGGAAGGTATCAATTTTAATCTTTAGATCAAGAGTTCCCAAACTTTTTTCGGCCACAGACCGCTTTATCAAAAAATTTTAAAACCGTCGACCCCCTAGTCATTTCACAAGTTTGATATGTATGTGTTTTTATCATAAAAAAGGTGTTTTTTAAATTATTTTCCTTAATTAGGTACCATTGGAATCATAGATATTTTGAAGTAATAAACAAATGGCAGTAATAAGGGGGTCTATTTTTGCTGTCGTCGACCCCCAAATTATTTTATTGAAACTATCGACCCCTAGAAAAATCAAATCGACCCCAGGGGGTCGATATCGACCACTTTGGGAACTCTTGCTTTATATCATGTTAGATACGCAATGCATATTTTTAAATACCTACGTTATCTTTATTGGAATGATATAATCTAATATTATGTACACTTATCCCTCGATTTATGCTGTAGATACATTCTAAGCAAATTTACGTAAATCGAAATGCCGCTAATTAAGGCATAACACTTGTACGAAATTGGAAGATTACAGAATTCATATTGATGTCGAATAAAAGTGCCGAAAACCCGTAAAAACGAATCTATCAACTCGATAAAAATAATTTCCATTTCAATTCAAAGGACAATTTTATAATATATGTACCATATA
>OX463857.1:12737834-12968140 GCA_949825065.1 Odontocerum albicorne
AGAGCTTGTTTTTGGGTGAAAGGAAGCTGCGTTGATTCAGCTCCAGCCCCTATGACATTTTTTGGAACTAAATTGTGAGATTTTTATATTATATTTTGTAACACCAAAAAAATAAATTTTACAATTTTGAAAATGGACACGTATTTATAAAGTAAATCTTGAAATTAGTATCGAATATTTAATTCTTAATTCAGTCGTCTGTGGTGTAGTAGTGGTCGACGACTGTCATCACCTCAGATGGATTCGATTCCCGATAAAACTTAAAGCTCTAATCAATGACAGCCTCCGTAATTTGATTGGTGAACAACATGACCTCCAACTCGGGGATTGTGAGTTCGATTACAGTTGTTACCTAGATTTTTTTTAAAAGTGCCATACATTTGTTATATTTTTTATATTTGTTATATTTTTAATTTGTTATATTTTTAATTCGTCAATAATGGTGGGTTCGAATCCCAAGTTAGAGCGCCCTTAAGAAGAGTCTCTTCTCTAAACGACCCTATATTAAAATGCCTTTTTTTATTAGTACGAAACGTCGATTCATACAAATTAACATAAAAAAACGATGACTGTCGTGACCTAGTTGGTAAGACGCCTGTCTTCTAACCCAGTTTTTCAAATGAACTTTAGTCTGGTTTTCACTTAAGTCTTCTTGAAACATCTTTCTCGTTGGTTAGAACGGATTGCCATATAGCAATAAATTTTTAATAATAAATTTTCTTTCGTGTCCTTTTTGGTGAGATCACCCAACCAGGGCATTGCGGAACTCAGATTTCTTGAATAAGGCTTCCAGCCTGGTTTTCACTGAAGGCCTCTTTAACATATTTCTGGTTTGTTGGAATATATTGTCACAATTCAATACACCCGCAATGTTTATTTATTTATTAAACACTTTGTTGTTTAACAATTTGGCGGACTTTAGCCAGTAATCTGATCGAATTAACCAGAAAAAAGTAAATAAAGGAAGTGACATTATCACTAAAGTTAGCTAGATCATTATTTATTTCTAAAAAAATTCAAGAGCAATGTGCATAAAAAAAATAAAAGTGACGTATTATCAACCAAAAGAGAAAAAATGGATGGTGGAGAGGAAAAAAATGGCAAATGAAACAAGTTTTTTAGTCACTTTTTAAAACATGCCAATATCGGAGCGACAAGTATATGAAGTACTGTACGAAAGTACAATGAAATAAGTCTCATATAATATAAACAATCCCGCCATGTGCTTAATTTGGGAAAGGGGTAGGTATTTAATTTTGATATCTTCGTTAACAACTTTTGTGTCGTCCATATAAAATTAACGTGCTTTTCTGTTTATTATATTTCTCACATATTACTCAGTTGTTATTTTTTCAACCATATCTCTCCCGAGAAAATTCTGAGAATAAATGTGGCGGAATCTAAAGTAATGGTGTGAAAGTAAAAGTAAATGCGACATATGGGTAAATAATGAAAGATTGAAGAAAATTGAGGAATACCGCTATTTGAGTATCATTTTTTCAGATGATGGAAGAGTTCAATGGGATATCGAACGGTGTGTAGCGATATGAAACAAATTCAATGGGGCACTTAAACATGTATATTCAAACCGGACAGTATTAAAATCAGATAAGACGATACATAAGTATTTTAGTACCAACGTTGATTGATGTGAATCTTAAAAAAATATTGATAGGAGCCGAATAATTGCCGTAGAAATGCGTGCATTGAGAATAATACATGGAGTAACAATGTATGAGAGAATTCGGAATGAAGTGATTAGGGATGTATGTGAACTTAATGCTGTTATGTTGAGTAAGATGAAGAAAATCACGCTGAGATGATTTGGGCATGTGGAACAAATGAATGGAGAAAGACTGACAAACCATATATATATATATATATATATATATATATATATAGTTCAAATGTGAGTGGAAGGCGTGTGAGAAGAAATCCAAAGTTGGATCAAGTAAATTAAATTCTGAAAGAAGGAAACGTAGAAAGTCAGAGAAGTTGTTTGAGAAGGTCTATGGATCTGGAAGACGCGAAGGATGTATGTCAAGATAGGAAAGTCTTGTACTTTGTCCTCTCTGCCAACCCGATAGGGAAATGGCTTGATGGTATGTATCTATCGACCTCCATTATGTCATGGATAACTGTTTCTTGCTTTCCATTAATTTCAGACAAATAAATATTTGTTTTTTGGTATTTCATAATTAATTCATTCAATGTGTACACTGCTATCAAACATAATGGTAATATTGAATACCATTACGTTTGTTAGATCTGACATAATTTACGAATGCCAGCAGACGGTAACTTTCGCCAGCAAACGGCATTTCGTGTCGGTTACTTGGAAACATTTGCGTGATCTTCATCCCACAAAGGAATGCTCATCCGATGAGAGGAGCCGATATCGAGACCTGAGGCCGGTTGCCACATTCGAGAAGTGTTGCTGACTCTATCCGATTTCTATTCACCCATAATACACAATAGTTTCATTCACTTTATATTAAGAATTACTCCGGGCACTTTTTGATTACGTAAAACCAGGACCGTTTCTAGTTTCTGAGTAGACGAAACAACGAAAAACGAGATCACAAATATACAGTCTGGGGAGTGAATCGATTATTTCTTCAAAGTTTCCTTCAAGGCATTATTTGAAGGAGTCCATATAATTTTTGTTAGACTTTCTTCATTCATTTGTTCTGCCCAAACCATCTCAAGGTACTCTTATTCATCTAACTTAACACATCAGTCTTAAGTTTACATTCATCCCTTATCACTTCATTCCGTGTTCAATCATACATTCTCATGGATTATTCTCAATGCATGCATTTCTACTACATTCATTTGTCTCTTCTCAGTCTTTTTCCACGTCCACGTATCACCTCCACACATTAAAGTAGGCGACATAATAACATGTTACTATTATGGACTATCATCTTAGCAGTTTATTTTTTTAAATAAAATCCAATTAAAATGACCCTGAAAGCAATCAATTTATATAAATGGGTTAAAAGATCTTACTCCGTGAAAATGTTTTCCCACTTGTATTTATTATTTAAATGAATCTGGATTATGTGCTCTATCTGCTAAAGTATATAAATTTACTTTGAAATGGTGATTTTATCATGAAATGCCGGTGCGAACGGTGTGTCATGGATAAATATTGTCTTTTCTTGCTCGAGTATTCTGTTGCCATCAGCAATTTAGTAACAGCACTTAAATACGCTAGTGGAGCAAGGACGTGGTAATGAATAAGATGAAATTCCCAAGGAAATAATGTAAATTTTGAGAGAAATTCTAATTTAGGTGATCTTAAAATTACATTTAAAGATTGAAGTTGGTTAGCTAAAATTTCTTACATACATACGTACAATCACGCTATTTCCCTATCGGGATACGCAGAGAGTACAGATAACTAGACTTTCCTATAATGACGCTTATCCTTGGCCTTTTCCACTTCCATACATCTTCTTATACAACTTTTACGATTTCTCTGACTTTCTAAGTTTCATTTTTTTTCAAAATATCATTCACTTGATACAACTGCAATTCATACTCACTCTCCGCTGATACTACCATGTCATCGGCATAGATTAATCAGCATACATTCCCATTCGACATTTGCATGCCACCCATTATCTTTTATAATTGATTTACACATGAATCTATATAAATATTGAACAACCAGGGTGACAAACTGCATCCTTGATTTACCCCTTTCAAAATATCAAACCACTCAGTTTAGGTACCGTTCACTATAAATACATGTACTACTTTCCGGCATATATTGTCGCAATACTACATATGATATGTTTATGTTTTGTTTAACACCATTATCATTAAATTTACACTTTTTTTTATAACTTTGAAATATTTTTCTTCTCATGTATGACGAACACCTTAAGGAAAAAGTCGAAAAAAAAATGATGATTTTTTATAGAAAAAATACTTCTGTATGTTTTTTCAATTCTTTATGTTAATGGTTGAAATCGACCGTAAATGAATAAATAAATAAATAAGCTACAAGGATATAATAATACGAGGATTGCCTCAATAAGAATAGGAGTAAATGATGTTGCAACTAATTTGTTTCCTTTTCATTTAATGTATTTTGATCATGGTACGAGTAATGGCGTTTGCCACCCAGCTTTCGCGTTTCATTCCAAGAACGGATGTGGGTTTATAAAATGGATAAAACAAATCGGTTAACACATCACCGATGTTTACAAAACCGATTTTATATTAACAATTATTTAATGTCAACAATCTTATAATGGCAAGAATGTTCTCAGACGACGGATACGTGGAACGAGATCGTGAGAGAACGTGAGTTGCAATATGAAATAAAATCAAAGGAAACTAAAATACATATATTCGGGCCAAACAATGTTAATACCTGCTAAAATTTAGGTTTACAAAAGCGTTTTAGTACCAAATTTGATGTAAGGGAGTGAAGCGTGCACTAAGTAGAATATTTGCTGTGTCGATGTATGAAATAATACATATACATTTCATCATGCCGTGTCCCTTGTGGGAGAGGGGGAGAGAGCAGATTAACTTTACTATCCAAGCTCACACCATTCGCCGCCTCCATATTCATACATCTTGTTGTGCACAATATTTTGTTATTCATATTTCTCACTTTACCTTCTTTCAAAATCTGATCCATTTGCTCTAGCCACGTCTTCCTCGGTAAATCTATACATGTGTATGACGGAATGAAAATGTAATTAGGAATATATTAGAGCTAAAACTAACTTTTAATTAGACTGAAAAGAGCAGAATTTGGTGTTTTGTACATGTTGAGAGGATTCTTGACGAAAGACTAACTAAAAAATGTATAATTCAAGTATAAGTAGGAATCGTGGAAGAGAACGGCCGAGGAAAGTAAGGTTTGACCAAGTGAATGGAGTATTGAAAAAAAATAAAATAAGAAGTGTGATAAACGGAAGGAACTATATGAGAAGTTTTATGGGTGTGGAGGAGGCGAAGAAAGTATGTCGTGATAGGAAAGCTTGCCGCTCTGTTTTCTCTGCCTACCCCAACACAGAGACATGGCGCGATAGTATGTATGTCATCATCATCAGCCTACATTCATCCACTGCAGGATATAGGCCTCTCCAATTTGTTACCAAGAAATTATTTCTCAGCGCATTGCTGCCACGTAATCGCTGCTTGCTTACGTATCTCGTCCATCCAGTGTGCCTTTGGTCTTCTTATATGCCTAGTTCTTCCTAGTGGGTACCACTGGATTACTTCATGCGTCTAACGATTGCCCGTTGTTCGGGCGACGTGCCCAGACCCCTTCCACTTCAGACTTTGCGCACTCGATAACATCGTCAACCTTTTTTTGGGCGCATATCCACTCATAGCGTTTGCGGTCTCTCCTGTTATAACCTAGCATGCACCTCTCCATGATGCTGCGTTGTGTTGTCTGGAGCTTTTGTTTCATTCGCACAAAAAGCGTTCAAATATAGCATCCATATGTTCTTGAATTTCGCATCCACATGCTCTTGAAATTGTAGTATGTATGTTCTCGTATTTATATATGATATCTCACATTGGTTTGTTTGACCCAGATAAAGCGGTCTTGCTGCCTCAATTTTTTGTCGTTTTATTTTTAAAGAAGAAATCGTTTTGTTTATTGCTGAAAAAGAAAAAGTTTCAATAAAACGTGGTCGCGATTGCACATAATAAAATTTCGGCCAACGCGAGGCTCAGAATAGACGCCAACGTCAGCGGTCGCAGTAAGCAAACTCGCCTCTTGTTGCAAAATTCGCAAGACCGAACGGCATGGACGGAAATCGGCGAAAAATTGGGACAAGGTTCGGACGGAGCATTTTACATTGTAATGACATCACGATGTAATTATTGTGCAGCCTCCATTACGGCACTCGATGCCGTTTCAGATTTATAGTGGCATTTCGCTCCGGGCCATGGTATTTCGCTAGACTTATCTGGTTATACAGGAGGTCCTCGTCATTAAATAATTCAAATTTGGTTCTTGGCTCACAGTAGCGTGATGTTTTTTTTATAATATGCGTTATAATCATATGAAACTCTAGAAGAATCCAGAACTCCGTGATGGATTAGTTGAGAGTCCAAAATTATCTGTGACAATTTTCTCGCAAAGAAGATAAAACTAACCTAAGGGTCTACACCACATTGTTATATACCAATTTTGTATATAACTTTAATCATAAGAAGATACCTACCCACACATAACATACACAAATTTCTAACAAGAAAAAAATTTACCGCTTGCTGATTGAGAAGCTTTTATTAAATAGTTTGGCGAATGCCAAACCCTAGATGGAGATAAAGGAACAAATGGAATGGTACTTACGGGTGGATGATAAGGTCACGAAATCGGGTCGAGCTCTGCTTCGGGCTGAAGAGGTCGGTCACGGTGGTTGAGAACCCATTCGCACTGGTTCTTCGTTGATGAAGCGTACCGGCCGCCGCCGGCCCGGTCCGAGATGTCCCCCCGATGATAGTCTATGCACAAGTGTCGAGGCGACGGAATCTGTTCGTCGTGTTAAAATCGTTATACTGCGACAATACTATAATTTAGGATAGGTGAGAACAATATTAAACGAATTTGCGAGAATAATACCACATCGCGCGACTGGACCTTCCGCGACGACAGGGCGGCCCAACATGACGGGGCCGGCAGCGACAACAGGGCGGCCCATTATCGGGATGATATTTCGCGTCACGCTCTGGCGTGAACATTAAATGTATCAGATTTTTTATGACATCATTAATTGTCTAGATTGTGCTTTGTACTCAGGCTAGGTGATGCTTTTAATAAGCTAGAATCATTCAAAATCCTGTATACTTCTCTGGTAAGAACATTTGGATTAAAACTCAGCAATATGGTCATCCCACTATGATGTCCATGTTGATTATCTAGTCTGTGCTTTATACTCAGATAGGATAATGATGTAACTAAGCTAGAATCATTCAAAATGTTGTATATTCTTTGGTAAGAACAATTTAGATTACAACTCAGCAATATGGTCACCCCATTATGATGTTCATGTTGATAAAATTGAACGCATAAAACGGAGATTTTTACGATTTGCTAACTTCAAATTGCAGATCCCAATAACTGAGCTAGATTATGATATGTTGTTGAAGGTGATGAGGTTTACAACTTTATTAAATAGACGAAAGACGTTTGTTAAACCTAACAAACTTGTTAAATTTTGTCAGCCCGTATTTCAACAGTCCAGAACGTTCCTTGTAGGCCCACTCGGCAAAATGTTTTGTCCCATAGTGAAGTGGCTGCAACAAATTATTTGTACATAATAAGACTGAAAAAAAATTTTTGTGAATTGTATAGATTTTACAGAAGTAAAGTGAAAAAATTGTTTTTGCTGGGATGAATTGATTGAATTTGTAATTTATTTTTATCAAACACTGTATATTCCACCTTTTTGTTTTGTGGAATAAACGGTGTTTGATAAAAATAAATTACAATGTCTTTAAACCTCCACAACGTTAATGCCTTAACTATAAACAACATATAATTGATTGAATCGTTTGAATTTGCTTTGATGTGTTGTTCGACTTGTACTGTTTTTTTCCTATTGTATAACACTGTTTACATGTCAATGTTAAATTCTGTATGTTGTTGTTTTTTTAGTATCTGTGTAATAAAGATTGTTTGGTCGTTGAATTTAAATAAAATAATATTACTTAAATAATTGAGATTGTTTTCGATGCTGTATTCACTAACTGTGGAGTATAAAGAGTGCCATATCTCGTAAATGGAGGTCTACCTTGTTGAATGAATTCGATGTCTTCCATATCTCGGTGGATACATTGAGAATTCAGCTCCTCAATAAACCTTGTAGGCATATGTGAGTTATTACATAGAAAAACATGAGTATTATGGTTCCCGTTATTGTTTTTAGGCTTTTTTCCTTGTACCGTGCGTTTTGTTTGATTTCATTGGGTCAAACATATATCAAATGAAAAATAAATACATTTTTTTTCAATTCAAGGGATGCTTTACTGAGCGGATGATTTGTTCACAAGTGTTCACTATACAGTTCTAGAATAACTTCCACGATGATGGTGTTCAAATTTCGATAACCCAGCGCCTTTTTCATTTAATTCCCTTATTATCCTATGCTTTGTGTATCATTTATACTCGTAACAAAGGGAGGAAAAAAATGTATTGTTTATTTTGATCACAACATGGACAATCTCGCAGCTTTTGGGATCAAAAGCTTCCTTTTTTTGCTTTGACTTAACCGTATTAGCGCTTTGTTAACGAGTTTTGTATGACTTATATTTATCTATAAAACATGGTTAAATTTTGAAACATACATACATAGCATATATAGATGTAGGGAAGTGTACAATCTTATGCCTGCAGCCATCACCTTCCTTTCCTTACCCTATTTTTTTATGTAATATTTTTAATATCTCAGTTAATAGAGTGTATCGGACGCATATGTCACGTAGATTTGTCGTTTTTATGTGTATGTAATATAACTTGTAAACATTGTTGAACTATGGCTTGTTGTATGGTAATAAAACGTCATTTTGTGTGGTCCTCGCATGATCGCTACGTATGATCAGATAGACCCTGCGCGCGAGTGCGCGACAAGCGTTGAGCTAGCGCGGGTTGACGGCATAAGCGGTCCGATCGAGGTACTTGCGATGTGCGACGGACTAAACACAAGGGACGCAAAATATGTTCTAGCCTTCTAAACCGTCATACTGTGTTTTCATTTCTACAAAGTTCTACCGGCCAACGAGGAATCTTTTCTATTCATCGATACTCGTTGAAAATCGCGCCGGAATCTCCGAGGATTGAGCGGTAAGCATCAACCTATTCTAGGCTTTATACCGGTACTGTACAAAAAGGGTCCTTGAGAAGAGCCTGTTCTCTAAATGTGCTATATAAATTACCCTTTATTATACTTATTAAAAAGTTTTATTTGTATAAGACTCCCTGATAATTTTATTTATTCTTAAATGGTGCTATCAAATGGTTCTTCTCACATCAGTATAATGTCATATACTACTGGGTTGCAGTTTATCATTTGACTATTAAATTTTATTAGACTGTTAGTGAACATAAGAAAGTTCATCGTATTAGGTTCCATGCCTTTGGTATTACCTTACACCGTATCTTCTCATATTATTAATGTGTACATTATATATTTTTACTGGATTAGCTTCAATCATTATTTAATTGACTATGTTATCACACCTGGAAAATTCGAAATAGTGTTTATCTGTTAGTTGACTTTTTCCTCGTTATTTTTCCGATTGTATTTGTCGAGTTAATTGTTATGCTTATGTTTGTTCTCGTTTAATATTTAATTTTACCTTTTTAGCTTGGTGCTGGTTTGTTATTTATCATCTGTTTTTATTCTTTCGCAGAGCACGTCAGCAACAGATGTTGAAATGACTGTATACACTATTTTATATTTCTTCATTGTAACTATTGGATGATATGATGTGGTTCACTTTTTATTTATTTGCTTAAATTACTATTTATATAACATGATACATGATCTCATCTGCTAAGTATTCTCTTGCAGTTTGCTATACTCTACAGACAGTCGTGATAATTGGACTTGAGTTTGCAAGTGACCACAGTAGAGAAATAATTATTTGTTTCCATTTTCACGGTCAGTAGCATTTTCAGGAGTGAGTTTCAAGAGTGTAGAAGAAATGCTACTGCGACTGCGAAATATGTTGCATTTCTTACCATATCTTTCAATTGCGTTGGTGATCTGCCCAGTGATCAGGGCCCTTCTTCTTTTCCTTGGGTCAGCAGTTTCACCTTTGTATTTTCCCTTCTGAGGATTCTCAATTGTAAAGCTCAAAATAAACGCTGTTCAATTTGAGGCTGTACTAGAATTGAGGAATTCGTCCTACGAGCTGTTCAAGGTACACGTCACATACTTCTCCAACATCATATCTAAAGTCGTTTAAGTAAAAGTACTTCTAATGTTGACTCCCAGTTGTTTTTGCAGTAAATTTTGTTACCATTATTTCGTATTCTTAAGAAATCCACAGCAATCGAATCGCCATAAATTGCATTTTATTGAGCTCTAGTATCAGTGTTAGATAATACGGATGTATTTGAATGTGCATTTAATGACATTAAATATAAACTTTTGTTGGACACATATGTCAAATTCCATTGCTATATAGCGATTTCGTGTCTCATTAAATGCATTTGCATTAATCTCGTTTTTACTGATTACCGTTACGACTCATAGATAACGTGGATCCCGTGTATTTTTACTGATGCATTTTACTGTCTAATGGATTGTTTATGTAACATATCTGTCTTTATGTATTTAGTCCTCCTCGTATAAATTTAAACGTCCATTACTCAGTATTATGCTCCGAGGTAATGATGCAATGGTAAAGGTAGAAATCTTCACGTACCTCGCCAGCATAATAGCATAAAAACTAAGTTGAAGCTGACAAACATGCACGGATTCAAAATGACTGCAAAGTTTCGACTGTTCTTAAATCAATTGTCACTGATGTGATCGTTATAGATTATGGAGATATGGGTGGGGTGTGCAGCTTTAAGAATCACTTTGAGATAACCGTTTTTGGGATGTCTTATCAAAATTTATGCTTATATATATTGACACTACACACATACATTACACTACACCTATTACCGAATATGTAATTATTAGATGTACGAGTATGTACAAAGGTTTTTTTTGTAGTTTGTTTTACCTTGGTAAGTTATCTGCGGTTTTCTTACACAATATATTTTTCTAAACATCTGCTGATGCGGAGAAGTACCCAAACTTATGGATGATGTCGCCAACTTCTTGTCCTTAAATCAGCTTATATATATTTTTAATTTCTCAATAAAAGTGGGTTCGAAGTCCGAGTTAGAGGGACCTTGAGGAGAGTCTGGTCTCTTATAATCAGATTAGAATTAGAAGTAAACCTTAAGGAAAGAATTACAGATATGATAATAATCAAACGACAGCTTTATAACTATAACCATTCGACTGACATTGCCATTCGGAAAAATTATGCACCTCAGTTTTTATAATTCGATAATCACAGTAAAGTCAGTGGAAAATACATAGGAAAATATAATATAAAGTCAGTGTTCCTCAAACTCGAAGTACAGTTGACGAAGTCTCGAATAACGTGGATCCCCTGTATATGATAGTATCTCTTGACTAGTGCTGCTTTGCTCAGATGAACTGGTATCGTGATGTTCGTGCATCTCGATGATGTCACTTTTGCTATTCCTAAAATCGTGATTACTCTATGTCGTATGGAGGAGACTATCATTTTCCATCTCAGGGCCGTCTGTTGTATCGAGGAGCAGTTCCAAATTCTGCATCTTTGGTGCTCCGCAAAATCTAGGCTAATTACACTACGAAAAATTGTGCGCTCGTGTACCTTGAACCAATTATTCATTCTTGTTGCGATAGTTGGTTATTGAAAAAAATAATGTTTTACTTCACGCTCGTCGACACATTATTTTGTTGCACATGCATTTCAATCAAAATTTTCCTTGTAACGTCATTTACACAGAGTATAATATTGGATAATTTTAGTTTTATTGTGTTGTTTGATGGTGACTGTTTTGTGTTGGTTTATACAAAGTGTTACGTTGGATCATTTGAGTTTTATTGTGCTGTTTGTTTGTGAATGTTCGTATTGGTTTATTGATTGCTTTCTCGACAGTTAATTTTTTTTTAGGTACGAGTAGTATACTTGTATTGTTTAACCTGAATATTATTTCTATAAAAGAGTTCTCTGAGACGGTTTGGGCATGTGTAATGAATGAGTGAAGAAATACTAACAAAACAAATATATAGTGTAAAAGGCGTGTGAGAGGAAGATCAAGGAAAAGTGGTTAGATCAAGTAAATGATATTTTTATAGATGGAAACATAGAAAGCCAGAGAAGTCGTAGGGGGTGTATGAAAATGTTTTTGGATATGAAATAAGCTAAGGATGTGTGTCGACATACAAATATCTGGCGCTCTGTCCTCTCTGCCTAACTCGACAAGGAAATTACGTGATGGTGTGTATGTATGGTATTTTAAACCACTGTTTAAAATTATATTTCATATCAACAAACACGATCTCCGTGTTCTAGTGAACGCATGTGTTCCCATTCGATTTCCGTTGCATCCGTTTTTTTTAAATGAATTTCTATTTTGTTTTTACTTCAGGCCTTTAAAATATATTTCTGGTTGATTTGATTATTATATTGATATTTGGCAATAAACGCGCCAGGCTATACTGTTTACAGTGAAAAAGTAATATGTACAATTTTATATACAATACAACTTGTAATTCTGTTTGTTACATCAGTTCTTTAGTTTGTATTTCATGCATTTAACTATTTACACGCTTTCACGTTTATTCACTCATGTTATATCGTAGACATATATTTATCATCAGACGTTGTTTGCTCCACGAGCGAAAGCTTTCCCCAGTATACGCCACTTTCTCTGTCTTGGAACTCTGCGGCCACGTCAGATCGCCAGAGTTCAGCACACATACTCCATCTCATTTTTCTTACCCTATCATTAGAGCACTTTCATGTTCAATTCTTAACTCTTACAACATGCGATATCCATCATCACTTCGCCTCCCTTTTCTTGATTTGTTTGGTAAACATACTAGTAAGTATACGCGATAAGCTAGCGGAAATAACAAAAATAAAAATCCTGTACAGCACCGGTACAAATATTGTGAAATAAGTGGATTGCTGCCGCTAAATCATGGAGATACGGTTTGCTTCTTACGTTTTCGGTGAAGAGATTCCTCTTTGGCATGTAGAAGTTTTTCGAAATAAAAACACAGACGTTCCAGTAGATGAGAATATATTTTTTCCGTTTGCTGTTCCTTGTGTTCAATCAATCGCTTATCGTAAGCCCTTTGATTCGATCGTGTATGCTGTCACGGTTAGCAAACGCTACGCATACCACGCGCTTGCCGCGCGTAGGGGGGTCCCATCATATGTAGTGATTATTTTCGAAAACCACGCATAAAGAACATTTTATTACAATATTTACAGGTATATAGTCACAATCAATGGTAAAATACAGATGATACATTACAATACAACAATATACAACAATAATTTTACAAAATAAGTTTCCCAATTTCTGTGACGCATACGTCCGGCACAGGTCCATTAAAACTTAAATATCAAACTGAAATGTATCAAAATCTGTTAAAAATGATAGTCCACAACAATATTTTAGTACCAACTTTGATGAATAATATTACGAAAAAACCAAATGTAAGTTGTAAAATAAATCGTTGGAAATATATGAGGTATATGGGTATGGAAGAAATATTAGTATGTGTGTCGATATAGAATAGTCTGGTATTCTGTCTTCTTTGCCTACTAAAACAGGGAAACGGCGTGATTGTATAGATACATCCACATATATACGTATTTTAACCAGATATCCGCAACCTAGTTAGTACGGCGCATGAATTCATCCCAGGTTGCTCGAATCGATTCCCGATGGTACCAGAAAAAATGTACGAGTATATAAAAAGGTCGCAGTCTGGTGATAGAGTTCATCTTGTGACAATACTCACGCGCAAGATTTGTGTTCTAACCTCTTGTGGGGTAATATTGCCAACACGCCGGATGATGAACCGCGATTTATTTACCCACGAAAGTGGTTCTATACTCGTAGGCTCGACTAATGGGGCTGAAGACAATTTTGTTTCCCATCTCTTCAATATCACGACTTCGGTTATGTTGAAGGGTACTTATGAAAATATAAAAAAATGTTAAATAAAAGTGATTAATATTTTAAATACAGTTCTTCTTGTCACAATGTCGATATTTTCCAATAGTAGATTTTTTACTATTGGGGTATTCCTGAAGCTCTGCACAATAATCTATTATATTTATGATATATTTTTTAGACTATAACAGTGTAGTTGCCATCTTAACGTATTTATTTAGTTATTTCAGTATTCGCACTATTATTGCGTAATATTTATGACTTGTAGATTTTTATTTTTAGTTAACGTTCGTTTTCTCCATTAATGTTTCAATTGGATCGATCTTCGTCTGCCTCAAAGTGTAAATTATATGGGTAGCGTGTGCAGCTTTATGAGCACTTGAAGACAACCCTTTTTGGAAGTCTTAACAACATTTATAATTTCATATTATACTCGTATGAACACTACACAATCTAAAGTCAAGTGTGTTATTTTCATATATTGAAAGATCTATGAAGGTTTCTTTGTAGTCCGTCTTCCCTTGTTTAAATTTCTTACCAAATATAATTTTCTAAATACATGCGGATTTGGCCAAGTTCTTTATGTTAAGTCCACATCCAGCATATTCACATATTTTCACTCAACTTGTGTTTTTTTTGTATTTTCAATCTGTTAATAATAGTGTGTTCGAATCCTTCTAAATGGCGCCATGTAAATTGCCCTTATATTATTATTAGTATTACTTAAAATCATGTTTCATGCAAAATAATTGACATTTTATTTTTAAAGGAAATTTCAATGTCGAACTTCCTGTTTTACAAGACATAGAAAACGATATCTAGTTTGCAACTTGCAATGTATCTATCTATACATGTACAGTATATCAACGTTATAACCTTTAAATATGAACTTGAACTTATCTCGTATGTGTAATAAAATCGGAGCATTAAGTCATTAACTGGCCGAGTTTTTCCTTAACGTACTTACTCAATGATTTCTATATCGTTACCTTAGTTTGCTGCGATTAACGAGAACAGCGGCATAACAATTATTATGTATGCCTTACCATAATATAATATTATACTTTCTTTGTATACAGTTCAACCTGGCAGATTTCCAACTATTCCCAACCTTCATGGCCTAGTTTGGTAAGACGCCTGTTTTCTAACACGGAGTTTTCGGGTTCGATTCGTGTTGAAACCCAGATTTTGAAAAAAAAAAAGGTTTCAGTCTGGTTTTCATTTAAGGCCTCATAAGCAGAGCTTTCTGGTTGGCTAGAAGATATTGCTACATGACAATAATCCTACAAAGTTGTATTGTATACAGCGAAAGTGTAATATTATTCACTCCTTGTCATAATATTACATTTTAATTATACTTTTTTGTATACAGTTCAACCTGGTGGATTTATTGCTGTATGAAAATCTATTCCAACTGTTTTCAACCTCCATGGCTCTTTGGTAAGACTCCTGTTTTCTAACACAAAGTTGGCGAGTTCGATTCCAGTTGAAGTCCAGATTAAAAAAAATCCTCGTATACAGCTTTCTGGTTGATTCGTAGATATTGCTACATGGCAGTAATTTCACGAAATTGTATTGTAAACAATGAAAGTGTAATACTCGTACATTATTAACTCAGAAGCTGGTATGGCTGCCAGACGTTATTTCTTTAATTCTTACAACTGAATTGACTTTGGAATATCGAGGAAATCCTCGGCTTCGAGGCCCAGCAACGAAAATGACCTTGTATTTATTTAAAGTGTAATAAAAAATCATACCGTGATGATTCAACTTTAAAAACAGTTAAAAAATGCCCGATTTATTTTAAACTAAGCATAATTGAGTTTATTAACATTTTTCAAACTCTAGAGTCTTGACGTGATCTCCCGAGGGATCACGACCCACTGTTTAAGTTTCGATGTTTATCTAGAAATATGGATTTTCAATTTTCCATTTTAAAGGCAGCTTAACACAATGCAATATTCCTCACAACTTATATTTTTGACAGCTTCAATTTCATTGGCTTAAAACATATAAAATTGTATGATATTTTTTAGGTTGGCATCGACCGCTAAAGAAGTTAGTAATTAAATTAATAATATAGACTGCTCTTAAAATTACGTTTTCAAAACAGATTTATTTTTCGTATCTTAAACCCCTTAGTATCTGGAATGAAACTCATGGCGTAGTCGAATTATTAAATGCTTTATTAAATTAGAAAATGTAATGTGTTGTACGACAATGATATGGCGTGACATAGAAATGACAGATTGTTTTTAATAAATAGTTTTTATTAAGTAGAAGTTTCAAAAACCTAACTTTTTGTTTTTCTTTTGTTTCAGGTATGTGTCAAGAGTTTTCTTTTCTATTGATGGAGCAGTATTGGTTAAGTATTTACATATATATCATCATGCCATGTCCCTTTTGGGGTAGGCAGAGATGCAGATCTCCACGCCTTTCTATTCATGCGCACAGTGAAAGCTGGATAAAGATGATTGGTTGACTGGTGAAAAATGTTTATCGTATTTAACTGCCTCCTTTTTTAAATTATTTTTTTACGCATTCGTTGTATACTGCCGTCATAAGCAAAAACGCAGCTAACGGGAAAAAACAGAAATTTAACTAAGTATGAGGTAATATTCCATATCAAATTCTGAACCATAATCCATAAAAAAAATGCAGAAAACCATTTATTTCAATACAAAAATCGACATAATGTATTTTTTAATTTTACAAAATACTAGGTTTTTCTAAGCAAAAATGCAGAAAAATGTGATTCATAAGAAAAAAGACAGCAATTGCCTATGCGTTTACTGCGTTTGTTCTTATGAATCACATTTAACTGCTTTTTTGTTTATGAATCACGACATTTTTAAGCAGCAATGAAAAACATAAAAGTGCAGTTTTCTCAAAACTTAACTTTTGCCATTAGCTGCATTTTTGCTTATGAGGTCAGTATACGGGTCACCCTTTTGTAATATAGCAATCTTCCAAACTTCAAGAAAGATATTTAAGAGGCCTTACGAAGCCTTTAGAGAAAAGCGGACAATTGTCCTTTTTAAAAAGAATCTAGGTTATAACAGGAATCGAATCCGCAACCTTCGTTCAGGTCGGAAGTCTTAACCACTAGACCAATTTTACAAAATTAAAAAATGTTACTTAAATAGCGCTTGTTCGTGTAATATCCATCAATTCTAGAGCGCTCCATTCTTCCTTTGTTTTATTTGTTTCTCAAAATATCATTTTCAATCATAGGCAATTATTTTTAACCATATCCTTCCTGCTGTATGGCATCTAAATTTATTTACTGTGTAAAAACCTACGCATTTAATGTCACCGAGCAAATATTATTTCTTCGTATTTTCCTCCGTCACAGCCTTTGTGCTGGCTAATCGAGGGGCGCACGTAATTTGCTTCTAAAAATAATCATCTAATTTTTTATGAATGTTTTTACACGCCCCTCACGTTGTTGCGCCATTGCGTATATTACATTGCCTACTAGAACATGTCAGCATTTCTCAAATACTGTTTTTTAATAATGCATTGTTGAACGAAGCTAAATATTTTATGGTTCAAAAGAAATTATATGAAAAATATGTGCGTTAATGATAATGTTGAAACAATGAAACTGGTTGATACTGTTTTACCCTTTTATCGAGCTCTTATTTGATTTTTCTCTCATATAAGAACATACCAGACCACACATTAAATATGAATTGTTGACCTTATTTATTTAACGCTTCATTGCAAATATAATCTGGGGGGCTTATTGACGGGCGGCAATCTCTTCCAACAAACCAGACAAAAGTAAATTAATCAAGTTACATAGTCCCAAAAATATTCAAATGATTATTCATGTTTGAAATTTATGGACTTACTAGTATGCATATTAAAGTAAAAGTGAAATATCATCAATCAAAGGAAAATAAAGGGATAGTGGAGAGAATAGAAAAATCAGGAATGAAACAGGTGTATATAACTGAATAGAAATTAAGCGTTACTTTTATATCTTTTTAAAGCATGCCAAGGACGGAACGAGTCTAACATTGGTTTGTAACTGATTCGAGAGTCTCGCTGAATGGTCAGTAAAGGACGACGTAAAAAGAGAATAGCGGGGAACTGGGAAGGCCAATAAACAATACCTGTCAGGGCGTAGCTGAAGTCCATGATCGGAAACACGCTGAAACTTTTCGGCGATATAAGAGGATATTATACAATAGAGATAGTATGTGAAGTTGACAAGCTTTTTTGATGAAGTGCCCCCAATAGACAGCCCTTGTAGGAGGTCGTCATCAATCGACTCTCTCTATTGTTTAAAAAGACTATGCAACTTGTAAACTATCGTTTTCCCAGGGCAACAGTCCCCGTAAACCGCTAACATCTCTTCCAAAATGATTTAAGGTGTTTGCTTTTGTTTTGTGAGAAACCTAACAACGGCGCGACACTCATATTTTTCCATACTTGGGATGTTATTAACGTTTGATATACTCTCCCGACGATATCTTAAACAATACTGTCAACATTAGACTAAAACTTGGTGAATATACAATACTAATAATAATTCATATTATCGGCACATGCGCACTACCACCCCCTCCCTTAACCCCTTCATTCCGTGAATTTATTGGCCTCCTCTCGTAGTTAATGGTAGAGATTATTTTTTGTCTTTCAAAGGGAAAATATAATTATTGGTCATATTTTTCTGTTAATGGTTTGTCTGGTCAAAGCTGAATATTGAAAAATTCATCTGATTTTGGATATTTGATTCTCTGAGAGTGAATAATCGGGAAATGAAAGTAGAAAAATAATATTTTCTAGTAATGCTTAAAGATGTATTTATAGATAAAAAGCGATTCAACGAATAAAACATTATTTTATTATATAATGATTTGACACTTAAATTTTAAAAAATCTACACAATAACTTAAATAAGATTGACAGGCATCTATCACTTTACAAAAGCATTGTCAACAGTTTGACAATGCTTTTGTAAAGATAATGTAATTGATAATGCTTGTTCAAGGGATGTCTGAGAGCTTTTGCCGTTGCTGGTCCTATGTTGTTAGACTGTCTGCCTCCTAGTGTCAGAGATATGGGTGGCGTGTGCAGCTTTAGGAAGTACTTAAAGACAATCCTTTTCGGGAGATCTTATAAATTTTCTTGAGTGGATTCTAATCCTGAGTTAGAGCGCCCTTGAGGAAAGTTTACTCTATAAATAGTCCTATGTAAATTGTCCTTTTATTATTAATTTTTGACAATGCTTTTGTGAATCAAAATACATATGTCACTTTAATTAAAGTTATTGTATAGAATTTTTAACATTTAAGTGTCAAATAAGTCTACAGTTAAATGCAGTTATGTTATATACTCGTAAATACCAAATTAATTAGTAAAACTTCAATTTTTTACTCTCTGGGGCTTCTCAACCCCAGATTGAAAAGTACTGCACAATTTAACAACTAGCAAATTGTCACATCAAAAAATAATTCTCACGGAAAACAACTGAGAATATCACACGTATAAATGATATGTTAGAATCGTATATGACCGATACCCAGGGGCGGTTTGCGATTCCATTCGACTCTTAATATCGATATGCAATTCCTGTAAGGGAACCAGAAAATAACGTCTAATTTTTAGCTAACGCTGATATTAATTGATTTTCAGCTAACGATGACATTAATTGATTTTTAGCTAACGTAGACATAAATTGATTTTTTATCAGAAATGAATGCATGGATACAATTAATGTTTTGAGGAAGACGGAAGATGCTTTAAGATAGTTTGGACATATGGAGAGAATAAGTGATGAAATGATGACTAAGCTAATATACAAGTCAGAACTGCAAGACGTGCATGGAAGAGGTAGACCGAGGAAAACGTGGCTGGACCAAGCGGACCAAATTTTGAAATAAGGTAAAGTGAGAAGATTGTGCATGACATTAAATGTGAAGGAGGCGAAGATCGTGTGCTTGGATAGAAAGGTTTGGAGATCTGTTCTCTCTGTCTACCACACAAGGAAGAGATTGCCGCTTGGTTGGTTGGAAGAGATTGCCGCCTGGCAATCAGCCCGCCAGATTGTATTTGCAATAAAAGTGTTAAATAAATAAGGACCACGGCGTTATGATATTCTTTATGTGTGTTTTTTTAAGCAACATTTAAAAATAATCTTTTAAAATAAAAAAAATTGTCCAAATGAAGTCACAAAAACCAAGTTTTTTTCCATCCACTGTAATTTATCTCTTTAGCCAGTATTTACTATTTCGACTACGAAATCTGTCACGTTTTTCTTATTCTTATCAAATTTTCCTCTGTTTTCTGTTCAAGTGTACACTCATTTTAGTTTTTGTTACAATTTTCCTCGTCGGCTCTGTCCGCTAACCCAGACGCCAGTAGGTCATTTCAAAACGAATTTCCTGCCGTTTCGTGAATAGGAAATACTTTATCAACTTCTAACAGATCCAACACGGGAACTATATGGTATAGCACAAAAATAAATAGACATTTAAATTGTTTCCTCACGAGCATACATTTGACGTAAAATGAGAAATCGAGACACTCAATAAGCGATACAATATAATTGTGATTACATTTTCAACAAAAGTTACTCTAACTGGACGCTTTATGTTTTTATTTTTATCAACTACAAATACGCGACTTTTAAATCGCTATTTTGCAATAAAAAAAATACCTCAATACTCGTAGTAATTCATTTTTAATGGGCATGCCTGGATATTACTCTTTAAGTGTTGGAAAAGATCTACGCCCCTGTTTCAACGTATACAAATTGCTAACAGGAAAAATAACAAACCCTTTGTTGATTTACAAAATTTTGTTAAATGTATTGGACAATTATTTATGCCAACCGTGAATTTAGATTGTTTTCGGTGACTTATTCACGAAATGAGCTGTTAAGAATATCATCCCTTGCACACGGAATGACCTTGTTTAATGCATTATCTGATATCAATATCTTTCGGTAGATAAATTAAGTATTGAACTCAATAAACTTTGTAGGTATAACTGAGTAACTTAACAGAGAAGCATGAGTAACATTGTTATTGTTGTCATTATGTTATATTTTATTTTTTGATATTATTTCATGTAATTGAGTTCAACCTGTATCAAATGAAAAATAAAATAAAATGAATAAGAAAATATTTTTTTAATGGAATAAAACGTTGCAAATTAACGCCATTTTTCACTTTTATATATTAGATTTCAAATTTTATTGGGTGTTAACATAAGTTGTGTCCGTTTTTTTCAAATTCAAAAATGAGCACCAAAAGTAAAACAAAATGGTCAAGTATACGTCATTTGAAAGAAAATTTTCTGCTCTACAAGATATGGTGTTTGCTTTTACGTTACATATATTATTTTATTTGATTACAAGCCTTCAAAATGGAATGTCAAGTAGACGAAAGTGATCATTCTCGACACCTCCTTCTGTTCGCGTTCAATCGAGGGAATAAAGCTGCCAAAGCTACTCGCGATATTTGCGAAGTGTACGGTGAAGATTCTATGAATGAAAGGACAGCTTATCGATGGTTTTTGCGTTTCAAAGACAGTAATTTCGACCTGAAAGACATGGAGCGTTCCGGACGACCAGTGTACTTCGATGAGCACCGCTTAAACCATATTATTCATGAAGACGCCCTTCAAACCACCGTAGAATTGGTTGAGCAGACGAATTGTAGTCACATGACTGTACACCGTCATCTTAAATCAATGGAAAAAGTCCAGAAGTTCGGCGCTTGGGTTCTACATGTTTTGAGCGAAAACAACAGAAATCAACGTTCGACAATTGATTTGAAAAAAGGAAAAAATCGAAGTATGGACAATCTTCAATTTTTTAATCACTCCAAATGTAAAATCTTAAAAAATACCAAACACCGAGGAGACATAGAGAATACTTTTAATAGTCAGTACTCAATTATTATACCTTTTAAAGAGTTAACGAAACATTTATGTAACAAGTTAAGTTTGTGAAGCCTTTTAGTGTAAAAAGAAAGTTTAAGGAACACTTTAGTACTCAGGTAATAAAAATATGTTCTCAAGTTTGGGATACGCTTTTTTACACGAAAAAAAAAACGAATAAATTTTTATATTGAAAACATTTTACGCATACAATAAAACATTCCTTAGGAATAGTTTCATATATATTTTTATTCGAAAATATAAAAATGCCTTATGAAAATTCTATCCATTCCAAGTCGGGGAAAATGGGAACATTTTATTGAAAGGTTCACGGTTTATCATGCAGTGAAAAAGAAGACATATTTTTTTTATTCATGTACATAAACCCGTGTTCGTATAAATCCGGTATTTGAAAAAGGTTATGTTGTCATAACTGCCCCTAGAAGCGAAAAATCAACAACTCCTCATACATTGAAAATCTAATGTAAGATTCATGTTTCAATTGGTTAAGTTTCGTTTGCATACCATTATTTGAAGAAAACACTAATTTGTTCCTGAAATATATTTTGCACTTGTTTTTTCTTCCTATTTACAGAATATCTTCAGAATGGTTCTGAAAGTTTATTCTTATTCGTTGTGAGCTAAATGCTGAGGAACATGACACTGAAATTGTTTAATATATTTATGTGGTTTTCATGGGGAAAATAGTGCGGTGGTTTCCCAATGCCTTCTGCACCGCAGTTGGAATTGCATGCATGTTGTACTCGTATATATTTTGAGCTCTGCTGCCAACACAATATTTTGGGGTGCAGTACTAGGTTCCATATGAAATGTTCCCTTGTGTATGTTAAAAAGAAAAAGGAGGGTTGAAGAAATGTTTTTGGGTATACTAATGTGGATAGAAGTTGGAAGAATTAGGAGAGAGAATAGGGAAAACACAGAAGTTGAAGTTATCAACTTCTGTGCCCTTCCACCAAGTTAAGACTGCGGGCCTACGCAGTTTCCGGGTGTGGCCGCTTTCTGAGCACTGGCAGCTATTTGGAGCCAAAGGTTAAGAATTGGATATATCAGAGGACCAGAGGCTGAGTACTTTCTAGACGACCCTATACTAGCCAGGGGAAATATTAGTGGAATAAAATTAAACAAATTTTACTAAATTAATAATTATTGCCAAACAATCTTATTAAATTAATACACATTTTAAAACAAGCGGGGCGAATAACTCAATATGGATTTGTTTGAATGTGTATTTACAATGCCGATTAACTAAATTCCTTATAATGCATGTATCAGTCTACCTTCGTGGCTTTATTGATCCCTAGGGTTTCGGGTCCGATTCTCGATGGTACTAAAAAAAGTCTCACTCCAGCATAAAATTCATTTGATTACAATACTTACAAGCACTAGGCGTGTGCGAGAGTTGTAGCATCTTCACGAGTATAGTAACTTCGAGTCTACTCGTGTGGTTCTAAGCCCGAAGGCTCGATGAATGGGACCATAATCAAATATTTTATGCCGGTCACGCTTTCAACATATTCCACACAATTTAATGGTGCCATATGAATTAATGAATGAACCTCATACTTGCATATCATCTGTACGGATTTCAGTGACCTGGAAGCGCATCATTGACAGTATTTATGATATATCATATATTGATTTGTAATTTTGACTCACTTTGAACAATCGATTCATACTCTGAAACCTTGTAGTGTCTTAGTGTAGCACACCTCTCATATGATGCATTATCAGTATGCGACAAGTTATGTCTAGCATATTGCTCAAGCTATAAGTTATGTCTAGCATATTGCTCAAGTATAGACAAGTTATGTCTAGCATTTTCCTCTTCTTTAAAGTTTGTGTCATATTCGGAAGTTGGCGATCATCTTGACTATCTTACAATTGAGGCACCAACACTGAACACATATGATGTATGGTACCACAATAAAAACTACTTCCGCTAGTTTTTTTGACTAAAATATGTATCTTCTTCTCATAATTCTCCTGCCTCACATTTTTTTAAAATAATTGTTTCAATGAATTTTGTTTTAAACAAACAACCCAAAATTGCCTGTATCCAGATGTGAATTTATTTAATTTATCCGTTTTATAGGCATTTTCTACAACAAAGCTATAAAAACAGAAGAAAAAGTTAGATTTATTATCTTAATTTCCACTATCTAGTATCGAGATCATAAATTTCCGAGGCAAGAACAAATATTAGCCGCTTTTTCGAGAACAATACGGTAATTTACCCGTAACTCCTCTGTGTTAACATCTAAAATGTGCCGATCTGCTTTTGGTATAGACTCGAAATGTTCCTCAGTAATTCAGTTCTTATTTATTAAATTGTTATGCGCCCTTGATGAAAGTTTGCTCTCTAAACGGCGCTGTATGTATTGTCCTTTCATTATTAATAATTTAGGATAATTAACCTAGCCTAACCAAATAAAGGTTTTTAGATAAACATAAACAAAACGGACTGGACGAAACAAATTGAAATTGAAAAATACGTGTTTTACAAACTATGCTACGTCCAATATTCAGAATTGACTAAGTGTGGTTCGTTGACGAATTGCTATTTAATCACTTTTATTGGAATAAAAATGTCTGAATCATAGATTTAAGCTAAGTATGCTCTGATTATTAATGGATAAGTCGTATATTTAACCGTTACACGTACATAACTTAGCTAAGTTTCAGGAAACAAATGTGAACAAAACATTAATTTCAATTTCATGAACGACTTAGTCTAAAAATTTCTTTTACATTCGGCCGGTATTCCACGCACGTGTGAATTCCCACGGTTCTTAAAAATTTATGATAAATAAAATATCTCCTAGCATTTTGAATACTTGAATTGTTTTGCCCTAAATTAATAAAATATCTTGGTTGGGGAAATAAAATGGAGAATTTGGGGAGGCTTTGCCACTACAGGGTGACCGGTACTATATTATACATATAAACTCTGTGAAATAAAATAAACAGATCGTTTCATTTTTTATAAGATATGTCTATAGATCGAGATATGTTAATCACTTTATAATTCTAAGTCATAAATTAAATTCTACATTTGTAGTTGTACTATTTTTCGAAGATTTCGGCATAAACTTTATGAAACTCCGTATTAGAATAATGAACACACACGCATTTTCTTTGTTTCTAATTAAGGGAATAACCATAGAATGTATTCTTAAATATTTAAATAAGTTTGTTTATTTATGTAATGTATAAAATATTATAAACTAATTTTAACGTAATCATATATATTTTTACGTTGTATGATAAGATATATGGAAGGCGAAATGAAGACATCAGAAATAAATCCATGGATAAAAGGGATGTTTTAAGTATTATGACGAAAGGAGCTTAAATATGGTTTGCACGTGTAGAGAGAATAAGTGACAGATATAGTGACTAAGAGAGTATATAGGTCAGAAGTACAAGGTATGCGTGGAAGAGGTAAACCAAGGAAAACGTAGCTGAATCAAATAGACCTGATTTTTAAAGAAGGTAAAATGAGATGAATAAATAATGGAATATTGTACATGACGAGATGTATAAATGGGGAGTAGGCGAAAGTTGTATACTTGGATAGAAAACTTTGGAGAGATGTTGTCTCTGCCTACCTCACAAGGGATACGGGGTAATGTGATGTCATGTATGTATGAGAAGGTATGTATGTAAAAAAAGCGAGGAATGTGCGTCGAAATATGAAAGTCTCTCTGCCTACGGATTGTATAATATCATTTAACATCTGATTAATATGTAATACGCATAGGCATAGGCAACATTAAGTCAGAATTATCTTCCTTATTTTACATTTTTAAAACTTTTGTACTACAAATTGTTTTAACTTTTTAATATTGGAAACCAAAAGTCATTGCGACTTCTTGTGAAAATAAGCCAAAATGATAGTTTAACCATTGTAGAATTTTGTAATCAATACGGAATTAGGTAAATTTAAACCTCGACAAGGCAAGACAACGCAATAACGGCACGAGTTTACATAAAATATTTGAATAAAGCAATGTTTTATTACTAACTAGAAATTTCTAATAAGCATATTAAGACAAAACCAGTATATGGGTATCAACAGAAATCGATCCCGCAACCCTCGTGCTAGAAGATAGGTTTCTCACCAACAAAACAAAGGAAGTCTTCATTTCCCAAATGAATAATGTTATGTCAGAAGAACTGAAAAGTATAAAAATATGTCGTATTTCTAATGTGTATATGCCGTGAAAAATATATAAATATAAGTCGAAAAATAATAATAAGAAAAAGTATTATTCATGTAGTGGCTCAGTTATATATATGTATAAAGTTTATTAAGGGGCTCAATCCACAATGATGATGATGCGCCTTGACCACCCTGTATTGAGGCTTGTAACCAGGGGCGCCACAAAAGAGTAGGTCAAAGTTGACCACGAAATAAAAGTATGAAAGTAACAGTAATCGGATTTATCCAAAGTTAAAGTTATCGAGTTATAAAATACCCAAGTTCTTTTTTGGCTTCTTCGATCTTGTTCTATTTAGAGTTTTAGTACCGTGGAAATCAATATTGACCTTCTTCTGAAATATCATTCTTTTCAAGTTTCTAGCTACTGACCGAAGTATTGGGTAGTATCTTTGAATATATTCTTCCATGAATATAAGGAAATATTTTTCTTTCTTGAATTATTGTATGTCTCATTTCACTCAATATTTTGCAATCATAGTTTACCGAGTCCTCCAATATGTCGATAGCTTACCCTACTTTTTAAAAAAAATATTATTCGTTTGTCGAGAAGTTTCGACCACGCTGTCTTTAACTTCTCTTATTTAACAAGTCTATGGTATTAACCCGTATCATGCACGAGTTTTTTTATAACGTTTCTGAACTGTTATAAAACTGTAATTATTAAACGGTTTATGTATATAAAATATTCACGCGGTTAACTACTTACTAATTAAATTAAATACTGCATCAAATACATCTATATCACCTCGACACATCAACATACAGCAAATATCAAAACTATAAAATCTTCATTCGTGAGTGTTGTTGATTCAATGCTTTATCAGGACGTGGAGAAAAATAAATAATTTCAATTTTATAATTGAATTATATTGTACATATTAGAGCGAGGCACATTTTATTTATATAAGTGGAAAAAGTAGTACGACATCTGTTGTTACAAATCAGAACTAATATAATCAGTATAGACAAGAATGTGTTATTTTGATAACACACATATCATATTTTACTTTTAGTGACTTTATTAGTGACACTAAATTTGGTGGTAAAAATACGCAAAGTACCGAGAAAACAGCATATTTTGTTCCATTTTCAATATAAACACAAAAAAACGGTCAAACAATTTGGGTAAACAATGACCGAAAAATGCACTAAACTATTACCTTTCGTAGTAATAAATGACTTCCTCCATGACCTGGTTGGTAAGACGCTTGTCTCTCAACTCGGAGGTTTCGGGTTCGATTCCTGATGGAACCAAGATATAAAAAAAATTCTTCTCTGATTTTCACTTAAGGCCTCTTCAACATCTTTCTGGTTCATTGGAAGATGTTGCCACATGACAATAAGTCCGCCAGGTGGTACTGTACTACGAAAATGTAATACAATACAATATACATTCAGCACGTTTGGTATGAAGTTAAAAACGAAACTTTTCTCCTAACGACATCTGTCCGTGAACTGTGAAAGTACAATACTTTCCGGACAACCTTATGGACCGGACAAATGTATGTCTTGTACAGGACAAGGGAAACAAAATAATACATGTAAAACAAATCTAAAAAAAAATTTGAATATTGAAAACACGAACGACTTTTATTATAATAATAAATCTTCATAATATTTTTATTGAGACAAACATCTAAAATCCAATTGGATAGTTGCCAACGAAACGGCCAATTATTTTATATTATAGATCAAGTGGTGGTGAAAGTATTTTTGTCAAAAACTTTTTAGAGTGCGATATCAATGTGCTCATCGAGATGTTGGAATAAATTATAGTTCGTTATTCTGACTGTCTAGTTCATCTGGAATAAGAATAAATTGTCTTTCTTGTCATTTTCTTTTTACCCGCTGCTTCAGAGTATAATTTATTCTACTCGTATATCAGACTATTATTTGTAATTATTTTGCTTTTCTTTCGTGTACATATGTACATATTTTTATTCGGATTGTTTAAGTGTTTAAATGCTGAGTGATGACCTTCGAGGTCTCGTTGTTAATACTCTTGTCTTCTACCCAAGTGTTTGGGTTTGATTCCCGATGTTGCCAAAAAAATAATTTAAAAATGGTGATATACGATTAAATGCTGTTGCAATGCGCGCACTAAAGATCTGACAAAATCCAAAGTTGTGGTTGTATAATAGTGTGCAAGGGAAAGTAAATGCGACATATGAGTGAAAAATTAAAGATTGTAGCAACTTCAGGAATTCTGCTATTTGGGTAGTATATTTTCAGATGGTGTAAGAGTTATGAAGGATATCCAACGGTGTGTAGCGTAAGGAAACAAAGTGAATGGGACATTAAACATGTATACTCGAACCGGACAGTATCAAAATCAGCTAAGATGATAGTCTACATTAGTATTTTGGTGCCAACTTTGATGTATGAGAGTAAAATGTGGACGTGGAAAAAACTTAAATAAGCCGAATAAATGCTGCAGAGATGCGTGCATTCAGTGACAATGTACGACAGAATACGGAATGAAGGGATAAAGGATGAATGTGAACTTCATATATGTGTTAAGATAGATGAGAAAGAGCACTATTAAATGGTCTGGGTTCGTGGAACGAATGGAAAAAACTACCAAAACAAATATACAGTGCAAATATGAATAGAAGACGTGGTATGGGCAGACCAAGGTTTATATGGTTGGATCAAGTGAACGATATTTTGTAAGAAGAAGAAAACCTAAGAAGCCAGATAAATTGTAGTAGCTGAATGAGAGAAGGTGTATGGATATGGAATGAGATACGAAATATGTGTGTCGTGATATGATAATCTGTTGCACTGTCCTTTCGACTTACCCCAACAAGGAGACGGCGTAATGGTATGTATGTACATATATGTGACAAAACATCTGATTAACATTATTTCTAATATGAATCATGAGAAACCTATATTCATTAAAAAAAATTGTATCTTCTTTTTCTATATTTTTTGTTATCAATAAAAGAGATAATTTTATTATTATTATTAATTAAACATGCATACATACAAAACTTGACGCCATTTCCTTTTCTGCGTAGGCAAAGGACAGAGCGACAGACATTCCTATCGAGCCATCCGTCTTTCGGATCGTCCACATTCATACAACTCCCACGACTTGTGTAACTTTCTTCGTTTATTTCTTTCAAAATACCATTCACTTGATCCAACCATGCTGCTTTAAATTAATATTGGCAAACTTTAAAGTAATGTTTTCTCTTTAAAAGACTCCCTTTTATTTTTACGGTGGTTTTAGAAATATACTACTTTTAATTGTCCTCAGTTAGATATAGGCAAAGGTCTAGTTTGCCGGAGACACGACAATTGAAAGGCAACAAACCTTGATCCATAAAAATTGTGTGTCCACATCAAATTACTTATTATTATTTTTTTAACAACTCATATATTTATAAAATGTCTGATCTTATATAAATGAAAATTAAAATCAATTATTTAATCTTTAAGATCTAAATAGATGTGTAGGGACTCGATATTTTTACAAAAGCAAGACGACAAATATGTAGAAGTAAATATTACGGGAACAATTTCACTTAATTTAATATTTTATTTTATTACCTCAGAGTCTGAGTTCAGCATATAATTATTTATCGTTTATCTATAAAACATATTTTTATTTAATATTTCATCAGTATGTACCATTTAAGCAATAGCCCCAATTTGAATACGTTATTCATTATAAAATGATATTTCAAGACACGTACCACAATCTTTTATATTTAACCTTCAATCCACAGTCGAATTCATACATATTACGTAACTATTCTATGACAATCTGATTTTACTTCTTTGTTAGTGCGGACAAAAAGAAGTATTTCATTAAAATAGGTTGCCCGGAAAGTCATTTCGTATATTTAAGTCAAATTCAAACGCAAAATGGCACCAAATGCGCCAAACTGTTCTATAACGATATATTTCCTTCCTCTCCTCCACATTCATATATATTCTTTAAGGTTGATTTTATAATGCTGTTGGTCCTGTGGCGTGGAATGGTCTGCCTCTTAGCATTAGAGATGTGGGTGACTTATGCAGCTTTCGGAGGCAATTAAAGACAACGTTTTTTGTAGGTCTTATCAAAATTTATAAATGAGTTCGAATTGTGAATTCGATGTTTGTATTATTGTATATAAACGTATGTTGATGTTAATTAATTATTCATAAAAAAACTAGAAATCGTTATGTTGTTTCAGTTAGCATTTTGTTTGCCTCAAAGTGTAAAAGATGTGGATAGCGTGAGCAGCTTTAGAAAGCACTTGAAGAAAACCCTTCTTTTGAAAGTCTTATCAAAATGTATCACTATGTATAAACATCGCACAATACGAGTACACTATACAAAACTTAAATCCGAGTGTGTTACTATCACATATCGGAAGATCTACAAAGGTTTTGTAGTTCGTTTTCGATTGGTAAGTTTTCTGCGGGTTTCTTCTTATATACTCGTATGTGTGTAAGTATATATTTATTTGTAATCAGTAAAAGTGGGTTCCAATTCTGAGCCAGAGCGCCCTTTCAACGCTATACAAATGGTCCAAATGGTTTATTATTATTTGTTTGTCTTGCTCCTCACGATCCTTTTTTCAACATTTCATTCAGTCCTTCAGTCATATTTACTTCCATATACACATATTTAAGATTTGTTACGTCAACATTTCTTTATTTATCGTTTAACATGTTCAAACCACCGTAACCTTTTCACTCTTAATAACACTTTACACTCTTAATATCACAGATTTTTTCATTCTTAATAACACATCTATCTTTTAGCCTACATTCGTATTTACTAATTATATTTTTAATTATCTCATTCATTGAAACTCCTTTGCATTTTTACCGCATTTACTCAGTCCTTTCAATTATCACGTCCAAGTTTACAAGTTATTTTTTTTAAAGAAGTGACTCAAAGAACATTGTGGGATGTTCACCTTTCCAGCGTCATAAAGAAGTGTTACGATCTCGATATTTTCGAATGTTACGTTTTTATTGAAAACGTGGCAAAATTTACCCCGTAAACAATTTTGTTTTTATGTTTTGTTATGACAGTTTTTGATTGAAATTCGCTCACAAAGTCTGTGCACAAACATGATTTATTTACTTGCTTAATTTTTTGTCTACAAATAAAATATAAAAAGTTACGTAATTTTGAAAGGAACAAAATAATGTTTAAGAAAAACAGAATTGTCGACACACAAATTTCTGCATTCAATTAACGTGTGATATATATTTTTTAATGTTGAATTATTGAACACTACTTTTTAAATTAACCCTTTGAATTCGTTTGAATGTTGAGTGCATTGTATAATGTAATATATCGTCGTGTGTCTGGGCACAAATTGGTAAGAGCGAAATTTCTTTAAAAAAATTGTCTTTCTGATAATTACTTTCAAACGGCCAATTTGAATGTGTGATTAAAATTTAAAATAAATGTTTTAACTAGAAATACTATTTTCACACAATCGAAAACCCGTTTAGGAAAGAATTATCAAAATTCCTGAATATATATAAATACCACACACATAAAGTATACTAAACCGAATATCATTCTATCACATAAGGTATATGTAGATCTATGATGGTTTGTTTGTAGTTTTCTTAAAAAAAATCTTTTTTTTTCTAAACGTGTATATGCATATGTGGGTAAGTACCTAATGGGCACAGCCACCAACTTCTTAACCTTTCATTTAACTTATATATATAATATTTTGTATTGTAATATTATATTTTTATTGTCAATAATAGTGGGTTCTAATCCTCAGTTAGAGCGCCCTTGAGGAGAGTCTGCTCTCTAAACGGCGATAGATACATTGACCTTTTATTATTATTAAATACATGTCAATACCCAGATGCATAAACACAAAGCGGAAAAAATTCAAACAATAAATTGAAATGCTTAAAAATATCAAAATTTTCTTTAAAAAACCTTACGGTATTACCATGAGTATGTTTGTAAATACACCTCTACTAGCTACCCTTTACTGCTATAGCATTCCTTCCTAACCACAACTGGTACGTTATGATGGTATATTAATCAAATGAAATTCGCAGATAAGGTAATTAATTATACAGTTATATCTGGGGATGGTTTAGATACTAATTTGAAAACATATAATTTTTACCGAAATTATATTGGTGTAGTAGTTACATAAAAAAAAACAAATTGATAATCTTCCTTTGTTATGTATTAGTCGACACTTCCGCCGTTAACAGGATATTGGGGTGCTTATTGCCGTAAGGCAAATTTGTCCAACTAACAAGTAAGATATTAAATTACTATGAAATACAAACTAGATTGGGTACCTTATTTTGGGTTTCATCGGGAAAGAACCAATCATTATTCGGGTCCAGATGAAGGGCAATACAAACAAGACTTTAAATCTAGTAATTATTTTATACTGCAATAAATTGTTTATATTCGACAAATACACTATATTTTGGTTTTAGGCTTTTGAGTAAAGTATTAAAGTTGATTTTTTTTAATATAATATATTTATTTAATCAAAGTATGTACCATTGCTATCTATGCACTTTTGCCATCTCATAGGTAGTTCATCGATCCCTTTACTAAAAAAACCATTCGGACGGGAATCAATAAAATCTTTGAAGTCGGTTTGGACTGCCCCATCGGAGTTGAATTTTTTCCCTTGCAAGAAGTTATCCAAATTTCGAAAAAAATAGTAATCTGTTGGGGCAAGGTCCGGAGAGTACGGTGGATGTCTTAGACATTCCAATTGAAGCTCTTCTAATTTGGTAGCCGTCTGTTGTGCAGTGTGTGGTCTAGCGTTATCATGAAGCAGCAGTGGCCTAGAGCGATTAACCAGCCTCGGTTGTTTAGCAGCTAGCTTTTCCATCATGGTTTGCAGTTGCTGACAATAGACATCTGCCGTAATCGTCTGGCCAGATTTAAGAAAGCTGTAGTGAACGACACCAGCACTAGTCCACCAAACGCTCACAAGTAACTTTTTTGGAGTCAATTTTCGCTTGGGGCATGGTTTGGCTGGTTCGGCAGGGTTCAGCCATTGCGATGAGCGCTTCCGATTATCATACAGGATCCACTTTTCATCACAGGTAATGATTCGATTCAAAATCCCTTCATTATTGTGCCGGTTGAGTAATGCAACGCAGCAGTCAACGCGCGTTTGTTGATTTGCTTCACTCAATTCGTGAGGTACCCACCTTTCAAGCTTTTTCACCTTCCCAATTTGCTTCAAGTGGATTAAAACAGTTTTATCACTAACACCGCAGCCTGCAGCTAACTCGGACGTGGTTTGCGATGGATCCGCTTCCACAATAGCCTTCAATTCTTCATTATCAACTTTCTCCACGGGGCTTGTTCTGCAGGTCAAAATTTCCAGAACGAAAACGTTGGAACCAAAAACGCACTGTGTTTTCTTTTGCGGCACCGTCGCCATACACATCATTAATCCTTCGAGCCGTTTCTGCAGCACTGGTGCCACGGTGGAACTCGTACTCGTAAATAATGCGATATTTCAAGTTTTCCATTTTGTAAACTGAGTGACGCAAAGAAAAAAAACAATTGAGGAAAAAACAAATGAATTATAATTTTCGAAACACAAATACTTGAGTAAATAGCTGTATAAATTTGAATTTGAAATTCCTAACCAAAGAGAAGATATTTGAGATCAAAGTTGCCAGTACGGCAAAACGCCAATTTCATATGTAAGGACCTAATACATTTTTTTATATATGAAATTTAATGGATGTTAAAATTTGTTTTTATGTGCAATTGAGTAGACGAATTTTATGAGTATATTTTTGTTTTTATTTTTACTGATTACTTTTTATATATTACAGCCTCGTGCCTCCTGAGCCCTGGCCTGTCATAAGATTGTATTATATGTATGGTAGTTA
Source organism: Odontocerum albicorne (assembly GCA_949825065.1). Lineage (NCBI taxonomy): Eukaryota > Metazoa > Arthropoda > Insecta > Trichoptera > Odontoceridae > Odontocerum > Odontocerum albicorne. The sequence continues at coordinate 12,771,572 of OX463857.1, forward strand.
GTATGCATGTATCATACATACTGCTTTCTGATATTTTTATACAAGTCATGTTAATGTTTATACTTTTTTATAAAACGTTGATTTTGTATTTATATGCACTTAAAATTTTAATTTATATATTTTATAATTGTAACTATTTTTAATAGTCGATAAAATACCGTATGTTGTTATTAATAAATTTGTTATGATTTTTTTTATTACCAGAGGTAGTGTTGCTTAACACAGCATTACAATATTCAAGCGCTGTTACTGCGGAAAATTTCAACATATATCAAGGAATATTCGTTGATAATTTATTTCACTAAATGATTGTAGTCCTTAGTCGTCTTGCTCATGGTTGAGTGACACAGTTTCCTCATAATCTGAAACTGAGCGGGCGATTCGCTTCCACCTTTTCTGATGAGTGAAGCACTTAATGAGAAATTAGTAATCTCTTTGATGACTAGTTCCTCGTTGAATGCGGCACCTTCCTAGAGAACTTCATCTTGCTCACCCTCACTTAACACTTCCTATCACTTCTCCAGCTTCTCCAAACTGTCTTCATATATTTTAACGATCTTCCTGCATATTTATTTAATATTTGATACTGTTTTAACTCAATCAATAAACAAGGAGAAAAATTAAAACTTTAAATATCACTTTATAACAACATGAACACTATTACTAATGTTTTTTTTCTGTGAAGTGGCTCAGTTATGCATACAAAATTATTTAATCCTAAATTTATCCACCGAGATATTGTAGGTATCTATATCGAAACATTCATTCAACTAGATCATTCCCTTGTGCAAGCGGGGACGCTTGTAACTGCCCAGTTCGTGATACGACACCGAGAACAATCTTAATTCACGATGGCGTAAATGATTTTCAGGTTCATTAAAAAAAATTGTCAATTAACAAATGGTTAACTATTTTTCCCGTTAGCAATTTTTTTTATATATAAACAGGTGCGTAGATCTCTTCTAATTCTTAAGGGGTGATATCCAAGCACCACCCTTTCGGTCCTGGACCATGTTGAATGCTGCGCTTAACGAGGGTCCTGTTAACTCCTGTATTTTATCCGTCCATCTCATATTTCTCTTGATTGCCTTTCCTCAACTGTCTCCATTATCACCAACTTCTACAGACTATCACCATTCTTTCTAGCAACGTGCCCAAAGTGCGTTAAGGTTATTTATTTTAGTTCTCCAAGCATACACTTCAATAGAGTCATGAGTAAAATTAAAAAAAGGTTGTGTTCGGAAGTACAGTTCTTATGTAAAGCACCAGCATAATGATAATCGGGTTCTTATCTTAATATAAACATCGGTAAACGACATCAAAACTCCTCAGTATAAGATAAGCAATCTTTTACTATGTGGAGGTCGTCTGTACTTCCGCTTATCTCTTTAAAATGTATTGAAGCAGTCTTGCATTGGCATCGGCAATGTTGAGTCTCACTGTCTGTCAAGGAGTCAACATTTAATCTTCGCCCATTCGTAATAAAATAATTATTCCACGCCTCACATTGACCCTAATCACCACGTCCATAATTTGGCACGGATATTAGTGAGTCTGGCTTTAATAATTATTATTGTTGCCATTACTTGTACTGACATAGTGCCATTTTGTCAAAACCTTTCATAATATGAGGGGGAGTAAAAACTCATCAAATTGATCAAAAATGTTAATTAGAATCACGGGGACACTGTGAATGGCGTAGTCAAGGAAACCCCACGTGAAAAGTAAGGGAGGGTTGTAAGACGAAGTCAATGTGCAAAGAGGACATTCTATGGTAGCCACCGGTCTACGAGACGATACAGATGTAGCATTCTCTTTAACTCTCAGTTGTGTTGAACTTCATTTATTAATCGGCTCCGATAATTTATTTTCCACGTCCACGTTTCACTTCCATACATCAATGTCGGTACAAATACACTTGTGATGTATCAATTTGATTTCAAACTTCGTATTTTTGTATTCAAGCCCCTTAACATGATATCTCCATTGTATTTTTCATATATGTGTCTAAAAGATATTCCTTTGGAACGGAGTAGAATTGTGATGTCGATTTCGTATTCATCAAATAAATGGATTGTTCCGAATCGATTCAATAGAGTGGAGTATTATGCCAGCGCTTTTGCTATAGCTGGTCCTGTGGCGCGGAATGGTCCGTCTCTAAGTAATTTTGATAAGACTGTAGGGTACCCACGTCCCTAAATATTGTCAACATGCAGGGTCAACGACCGATGAATCAACCTCTGGATATGTACAATTGTCACATACCAGAAACGTCAACACTGTTTACACGCAAATAATATTTACATCGCATTCCAAGGTAGAAAGAGAACATATCACGCCGTCTCGCCGTTTCGACAATAAATATCCTACCCACTGTATTATCCGCAGCGCTTGCGACCACCTCAGCACGCGCAGGAGTGAGATCGAGATATACCGCGGACGCAGTCACGCGTCCCGTTCTGAAATTCTATATATACCTACTTATCGTTGAATAAAGAGCACTTGTTATTATTCACTTGACCATTCATCGCTGTTTACTATTTATTGATTATTCACTCTCACTTCCCGCATTCCTGAATCGACGTATTTTATTTTAAATACAAAACAAATCAAAATCATCACGACGTATCAAATTAAGCATCCCGCTAAAAGACTATATCTAAGTATAGTTTTATCAAAATTTATGATTACATGTACATATATGAACACATCAATACATCTAAAGCTGAATATGTTATAATCATATGTCGTAAGATCTTCAAAAGTTTAAATACATATCAGTTTATTAATAGCAACATAGTATGTACATTCTGAAATCGCTCATATATCTCCACATAAATAGCAGAAAATACATTTTAAAGAGATAAGCTATCAAAATATCTGGGCTTATCTCATAACATCCCCCCGGTCGAGATACACCTCATAACTATCAGGCGAGTCCGGCCGCGAGGACATCAAATGTTTTTCAACCCACACCCTTTGATGTTTTTCAGCCCACACGTTTGTTTGCAGTAAGTCTTCTCTTAAATAAACTTTCTATGGTTTGGTTACCAAATATATTCCTTTAAACATATGCGGATGCGGGAAAGTGCCTTATCTTATGACCAAGGATAGGAAGGTGGTCTTACACCACCTTCCTATCCTTGCACTCAACTTATATATTTATTTTGTAATATTTTTAATATGTCAATAATTTTAGTGGGTTCGAATCCCGAGTTAGAGCGCCATTGAAAGTCTGCTCTCTGAACAACGCGATATAAATTGTGCTTTTCTTATAATATTTTTGGTGGATATTGTATTGCTCGGATTTCGTACATGTTTCATTAATTAAATATTCAATATTTTCTCGTACAGTTGTATATTATGCTGCAAAACATGTTATAAATAAATGAACACCTTCGTGGTTTACCGGTTTCGTGTTGATGAAGGACGGAAGAGGATGTGAGGTCTGTGGTTGCGGTAATGAAGGCTTTTGGAGCATCGGACACGGTCGCCCTTTCACCAATTGTGGGCTTCATTTTTATACTCGGTAAAGTAAGGCGCTACTAGGGTCGCCAATTTGATTCTGTGGAAAAAAAACTTTAAAATGATCTGAAAAGAAAAGGGAGCATTATTTTTTTTAGATCCTCGAAACTAAATATTTAAACAAAGATAATTATTGTAGCGTCGTTTCGAGAGTGGACTCTTCTCAAGGTTGCACTAGTTAGGGATTTGATCCGACTTTAATGAGAGATTACTAATACTATTGAACAATAATAATAATAAGAAGAAGTTGAATTTCAAGATAGGAAGGTGGTGGCTGCGGTCATTACATTTGGTATTTCACTACATTTATTGAATTGTGTTGTATTACACTTTCGTTGTATACAATGCAACCTAGCGGGCTTATTGTCATGTGGCAATGTCTCTCAAACAACCAGAAATATGTCAAAGAGGCCTTAAGTGAAAACCGGACTGGAATTCCTTTTGAAAAATCTGGGTTCCAATATTAATCGAATCCGCAACCTCAGTGTTGGAAAACACGCGTTTTACCAACTAGGCCACGGAGGTCGTCTACTCGTATGTAGGGACGATTTGGTAAGAAAACCACACAAAACTTACCAAAAGGAAATAAACTACATTTTTTTTGTAGATCCTATACATGATAGTAACACATTCTGCTTTAGGTGGATTGTAGATATGTGTGTTGTGTTCATATCATCATAAATTTTGATAAGTTCTCCCAAAAAGCAAGATTTTTTTACTCCTCAATTAGTTCTGTTAGAATTGAACTGGATCCGAATTTAAATTATAGCATATCATACTAATTAATATGGGCATTGTATGGACTATCATATGACTTTGACTAGGTGAAGAAGTTGGTATTGGCGCGAAGAATTACATTAATTTAATAAGTGTTTGCTTTTTTATTATTATTGAGTTCATCTTATACTGATTATTTATATTGTACAACTTTACTTCCTTGACAAAGAAAGCATGTTCAACCGGTTGTCTCCTATCTGAGTTTTCACAGCCATTAACTGATATTTTAATTAAAATTAAACGTTATACTTGGCACCAATGGGTGCTGGATTGGGATATTACTAGTGTAAATAAGAGCTCTAAATGTAAATCAATCCAACATCTATCCCTTCGAAGCCATGGTTTAATAATAAGGATGATCAAAATTTAAGTTTCAGTCATGTGTCGTTTGCGGACGGGTCACTGCGTGGTGGCTAGTCACCTTTACAGAATGGGTATTGTGGAGAATCCCGGGTACGAGTGTGGTCTTAATGATGAAACTATAGACCATGTATTTTTCGGTTGTTCTGTGCGAGACAGATTTGATTTACTAAACACCATATTTTTATCGTGTCCAATGAATGTTGTGTTTCTCCATTCTTGGAGGAACTTTTCCAATTATAGATCGATTGTTAATGAGTTGAAACTTGAAATTGTCTAGATTTGGTATTTTTTTAAATTAGTATTATTATATTAACTCATATAATTGCATAGTGACTTTGATTTGGTGGCACAAATCATCCTAGTTTGGGTAGATTGTCAATTAATTATAAAAATCATTATTTACAATGTTGAATTTTATTTGTTTTTTTTTTTGTATTGTCAATGTTAATAACAGTAATTTAGCCGTTTTTTTTTGTTGACACCAGATGCTTCCTTTTCATCAGGTATTACATAATTTGTCACTTTTTATTCACCAGGCTTCCGTCTAATGTCCCTTTCCGGTCATGGACATTTGTCTGGTTTATTAATTAGCAAATCACGTGCCAACCTTGCCTGCTTCCAAGTCACAAGCTGCTTTTCTATTACAATGAACAAAAAGGGGACACCTATCAAAACGACGCTTAGAGACATTGAAGGTTAATGGTTCTGACCCTTTATACGGCGATGCCTAAGTGATCCTTCAGACTGTTATGCAAGATATTGAACGATCCTTTTCCAGGGGTGTTATACCGGACGGTCTCCGAGCGTATCATTGTGCAAAGCGTAATCTATGATAACTCATTTTATATTACTTTATAGGAGACATATTTAAAGATTTTGTTTTTATTTTCGTTAGATATAATGTTGGATCATATGTTTTCTCGTTATTTTACGCTGACCTTATTTCTGATGTTCATACGACTCTACCTATATAAGTTTTAGCATTTCTAAATTTCTTCCGGTTTCACGGATAACAATGGTTTTTAAAATCTATACCTGCATGAATACAGTGTTTAGGTGTAAAACTTTCATTCCTTTCCCTTAGATTATCGTTTCTCAACCTTTGCGTCGCGACCTCCAGGGGGTATCAGTGAATCATCAGGGGTCGCTACAATAAAGATATCTTACGTGTACAAAAAAAAAACATTTTCGGCGAAAAAAGGATTTTTTTTCTTCATTAAAAGTCATTGTCAGGCAATCTCCATGGATCTTCCTCGAATAACAACCAGAGGAAGACCGAATAATTCACGGGTGGTGCAAAAAGATAACCTGATGCACAGGCACGGCCTGGGGGACGTAGTCCGGGACAGAAGAGCATACAACCTGAGGTCGAGGAGAACTGACCCCAACAGTCTTCGCAGACAATGAGTTGGGATGGAGCCAGGGAGAAGAATGAAGAAGATTAAAAGTCATTGTTGTGCAATTTTTACTCTAATAGTTATCTCTGTATATCTATTACTTTATATAGCTAGTGATAGTGTCACTAGATAGTTAGCGTTAGTAATCTTATCATAGTTAAACTTAGGAATAAAAAGTATAAAACTTATCGTCTTTGTGCAAGTACACAATTAGTGTGGTTACGTGTATATGTATTAACGAGATATTAAGATTTTTCAGAGAGATCTTTTGAAGGATGCAAGGCATAAAAATGTTGTGACACAATGCTTAAGATATGTTGATAATGTTCCAAGTTTAGTGGTTAGTCATTTTCCTCATGGTAGGAAAGTTTCACGTTCGACTCATGACGATGACTTAAGGACGAAAAAAAGTGTGTTACATAAAAAGGCTAGAATAAATGTTTTTTTGATTTATTGTAAGATTACCATTAGACAATTTGACCGTTGAATTGTATATGCCTTATGCATCGAAAGTGTGTTGTTATACAATACAATGTGTCGTTTGTGGAAAAAAAAATGTTCTCAAACCAATTGTGCTCCTTCACGACATAGTTGCCCATCTTAAGTCCGCCGTCATGTTAAAAGTTTAGTACTGGTCGAATAAAGGATAACTCAATTATTTCTGCTATAATTGCGAATATAGAAAAGGGTTATGCAGTGTACTGAAGGCGAAAGGAAAGTCGCGCCAAATGGTCTGTTTTACGTGTCTTTTGTTCGGTTTGAAATGAAGTTTTATGAGTAAGTTCAATGAACCTGTTTTTTTGCTGCAACACAACACTTAACCTAAATGCGGAAGTGCATTTCCTTATAACACTGTAATTTGATACACAACTACATATCATGTTTGGTGAAGTAAGGGTGTATTAATATTTTGTTAACTTATCAGTTGGCAAAGCATCAAAAATGTTTAAACTTCGATATAAATTATTTATTCGTTTTTACGAATTGTAAAAACGTATTGAATATGTTTTAAGACCTTACTAATCTAACCATATATTGTATTTTGACTAGACGGATGTCCAAAATTTGTAAATAGCAATATAAATTAAAAAATAGTAGATTTCTTACAATGTCAAAAAATAATAAATAACATTAAAGGTAGAACAAACGACGGACTTATAAACGTTCAAGACGATTTCATCGAACACCAAAGCAGATTCTCTCAAAACAACATTATAAGTAATGTTTCCTGTTTTTTTTTACTTACAACGCGGAATAAAATATATTTTTTTAACCTGGCGAGTTTATTGCCATGTGGCAATCTCTTCCAACCAACCAGAAATATGTTTTTATAGGCCCTAAGTGTTAACCAGACTGGAATCCTATTTTAAAAAATCTGTGTTCCAGCGGGGATCGAACCCGCAACCTCCTATTTCTACGCGGCCAAGTTTTAACCGATTTTCGGTGCAAGATAATCAATTTACTTATCAAAACTTCACATTTTCTTAAATTGAGAGTTATTTATATGTCGAAATAAAATATTTTGTATGTGGTATGTAGCTATATTGAAAAACACCTAAATTAAAAAACTGAATTTCATAAATAAATTACCTACAGAGTTACTGGTGAATACAATTCCACAGTACTTTTGTATTAATGTTTTATATAAAATATACGTAGGTACCGATTAAAATGAGACTAGTCGAAGCATTGGTGTTCTCTGTATTCCTATATGAAGCAAAAAGTACACAATTAAGTATATCGAAAGAAGTAGGATCGCAAAAAGTAGACAATTAAGTAAAAATAAGACAATTAAGTAAAAAGAAGACAATTAAGTAAAAAGTAGACAATTAAGTAAAAAGAAGTAGGATCGCAAAAAGTAGATAATTAAGCAAAAAGTAGACAATTAAGTAAAAATAAGACAATTAAGTAAAAAGAAGACAATTAAGCAAAAAGTAGACAATTAAGTATATCGATAGAAGTAGGATCGATGTGCTCGAGGTGTGGAGACGAATGCTGCGAATGTCTTGGACAGAATGGAGAACAAATAAGTCTATTTTACTGGAACTCCATATAAACACTCACCTCTCCACAATCTGTCAACAAAGTTTGACATTGTTATTTAATAAGTCAAACACTGTTTATTCCACTTAATGTAAGGGTATAAACCTACCGGTTTCAAGATTTTCACCTCATCATCAGGAAAACCCAAATAAGACTATTGGTATTGAGTTTCTTCAGACACATATTGAGACATGATGATTCCAAGTACAAGGGTATATTCTGGTAGGAGACCAACAAAGTGCGCCCCTAGACACGTTTCCAACTCCACTCTCTGCGGGGCTTCATATCTGACCGGAGACCGAAATGGCTGGAGAAATATTGTGCAGGCCTCATCATTGAGATCACGACTTTCAGTCATGAGGATGACGACTATAAATAGAAAGAGATACAAGTATATTGATAAAACGTCTCATGAATGTATAATCTTAACGTTCTTTGAAATAATTTGTTTTTTGTAAATTATAATTTTTTTATAATAATGTGGAGACGTTTTACTTTTTCGTAAATCCCACCACTTTAAAGGGAACACAAATTGTGAATATATTGGGTATCAATTGTCGAACGTTGATTTTTGTTGTTTTCACTCAAAACATTTGGAACCCAAGCGCCGAACTTCTACAATTCATCTGCTCAGTCAATTCTACGGTGGTTTGAAGGGGATCTTCATGAATGATATGGTATAAGCAGTCCACATCGAAGTCCACTGGTCGTCCGGAACTCTCCATGTCTTTCAGGTCGAAATTGCTGTCTTTGAAACGCAAAACCCATCGACGAGCTGTCCTTTCATTCATAGTATCTCCACCGTACACTTCGCAAATATCGCGAGCAGCTTTATTCTCTCGATTGAACGCGAACAGAAGGTGTCGAAAATGCTCAATTTCGTCTACTGGACATTCCATTTTGAAAGCTTGTAATAAAATAAAATAATATATGTAACGTAAAAGCAAACACAATATCTTGTAGAGCAGAAAATTTTCTTTCGAATGACGTATAACCTTAACCATTTTGTTTTACTTTTGGTGCTCATTTTTAAATTTGAAAAAAAAAAACGGACACAACTTATGTTAACACCTAATAAATATACCATATGTAATACTCTGAAATTTGAAAATCGGTCATACAGCTTGCTGACCCGGGGCCTAGGGCCCGGAGTCCGAGAAAGTCGCCGACCGGAACCGGCGAGAATGACCGCCGGCAAGGTCGCCGTTGCGTTGTGCCCCGCCGGACTGCGGCTGTGAATGCGAGTCGCTAAAAGGTGAACGCGATTTCTTTTTTTCTTTTTCTCTCCACTCACTTCCGTTGCTCCGCACAAAGCTGGATAATCTTTGTTGGTCGCTGTACCTGCTTCTGCGGTTCAATGCCAATTATATTCCCCGGTATTTTAACGTTTTGTCGTTGATCAGATTTTTATTATGTTATATGTTTATTGGAAATATCGACGGCAATTTCGTATTGTCGTCATCACGGTGACCTCCGTGGCCTGGTTGATAAGACGCTTGACTTCCAGCCGTAGGTTTCGGGTTCGATTGGTCCATGGTTCTAAAACCGAAGGCTCCATTACAGGGACCGAAGATAAAGTTGTGTCCCGGCAATACTCTTCAATGTGTCATCATCGCCAACTTAGATATGTTGAGGAATACCATCGCCAACTTAGATATGTTGAGGAGTACCATACGAGTAAATAAGTATACCGAGATGTTGTTTACAAACCTTACCAACATTTACTAAACAAAATATTTAATATTTATGTATTTATTTATTATTTATTAAACACTTGCTTGTAATAAAATTAATCTGGCGGGATTATTGTCGGGCGGCAATATCTTCCAGCCATCTAGACAAAAGTAAAACATGGTAACAAAAATATTTTATTGATTATTAATCTTTATGAAATTTATAAACATATATGATATATAATAAAATTAAAAGTGAGATATCGTCAATCAAATAAAAAGGGACGGATGGTGGAAAGGAAAAGAAAAATCACGAATGAAACACGTTATATTACTGACTAGAAATTAAGAGTTTTTTTCAGTCCCTGTTTAAAACATCCCAAGGACGAAGCGAGTCTAACATTGGTTTGTAATTGGTGCCAGAAGACGTAAAAAAAGAAGTGTGGTGAACTGAGAAGGTCAATAAATAATCTCTTTTTGAGCGTAACGCAACTCCATGGTCGGAAAGACGCTTAAAATTTTCGGCGAGATAAGAGAAGGCGGCTGGACTGTTAAGAATATTATACAATATGGACAATGTGTGAATTTGGCGTCTGTTTCTCACTTTCAACCAGTTCAACGCCTTCTAGTATGAAATTGTATGATCGTACTTTGAATTGTGTCGGACTGGATAAAATAGTTAAGTGAACAAATTGTAGAACAATACTTCAAAATAAAATACTTCTTGCGAGCGATGTGAACTGACTTGCATACGCAGTAGAAGTAAATTGTCTCTTAAAAGCCTTGTCAACTCTCACTTAGTCGATTAATGGTTTAAAAACCTCCAAGCAGAAGTAATGGCAGCTACAAATGGTTTCAAGACGTTCCATATCAACTAAAATAACAACATAACCCAATTATACGATAGGGATGCACTCTCTGGTAGATGTGTTACACTGAGGTCATATGAGTATCAGAGAGTTAACCGTCTTGATGGAATCCAAGAGAAGGGGCTAAAATCATTTTAGTGAGTTGGAAGTAATATTCTCTTTACTTCAGAATATTTTCTATTTTGAAAAGTCTGTATTTTATTTTGGCGTGGTTAAAAAATATAGGATTATTCTGAAATCCGATTCAGCTTTTTGCTTTCGGCAAGAACAGATAGACATTTAAATTTTATTTTTAGTTTTGAAGGATACCTACATACTCGTACATATCCCCTTTAATACATCCTCAGAGACTTTCTCAAGATTTGGATAGAAACAAAAAAATATGTAAGAAGACAAAGAGATATCTTAAAATAAATCTCGAGGACGAATCTTCAAGGTTGAACGTATTGTAATAAATTAGAAAACGGGACAAATTGAATTATTTAATTTTTATTTAGTAAGGTTTGTAGCCAAGGTCAGTGTTAATAATAATCATCACAAATCTACCGTTTATAATTCTATTAAATATTTAATTTAAGTTTTCCAATTAACCTTGCCGTAATGTCTTTAAATCCGGAGACGGAATACTAGTTTTTTTAATTGTATTATATATCACAGGGGTGGTCAACTTGTTTGTTGTTGCGATCGACTTTTTAATTGTATTATATATCACAGGGGGGGGGTCAACTTGTTTGTTGTTGCGATCGACTTTTTAATTGTATTGTATATCAAAGGGGTGGTCAACTTGTTTGTTGTTGCGATCGACTTTTTAATTGTATTATATATCACAGGGGTGGTCAACTTGTTTGTTGTTGCGATAGACTTTTTAATTGTATTATATATCACAGGGGGGGGGGTCAACTTGTTTGTTGTTGCGATCGACTTTTTAATTGTATTGTATATCAAAGGGGTGGTCAACTTGTTTGTTGTTGCGATCGACTTTTTAATTGTATTATATATCACAGGGGTGGTCAACTTGTTTGTTGTTGCGATCAACTTTTTAATTGTATTATATATCACAGGGGTAGTCAACTTGTGTGTTGTTGCGATCGACTTTTTAATTGTATTATATATCACAGGGGTGGTCAACTTGTTTGTTGTTGCGATCGACTTTTTAATTGTATTATATATCACAGGGGTGGTCAACTTGTTTAACTGAAGCTGCACATGGATGGAAAAAGGTTTTCAACCGACAAGGAGGTAAAGGAGGAGGGGGAGAAGTGGACGGAGGGGTTGGCGGGAAACTAGTTCGAGGAAGGCATCAAAAAGTTGATACCCCGCTTCACCACCTGCATTGAGAGGAATGGCGACTATGTCGAAAAAAAGCTTACATGTGTACTACGGTAATCATGTAATTTTTTTGTTTAAATAAAAAAAATTGTAACCTACAAAAATTCAGTACACTTACTTTCTGGATATGCCTCGTATAACATGAAAACAAGAGACAATTACAAGTATACGAGGCATTTGAGCTCTTCATCTAATGCGTCATCCTTCTACGCTCCCACTGAGCCTCCAAACTGTATCGTTGGCCACGAGCAATGTGTCCAAAGAATCGCAAGATAGTCGTAGGCTTATTGTCGTATTGTCGACAATCTATCAACGCCTGAATTATTTCAGAATGGAGGCATCAGTTTATCTGGCTAACGATGGAATTCGTAGCATCCTTCCCCAACACCATATTTCAAACGCGTCTATCTTACATCTCTCGCATGCTCTCTGAATCCACGTCTCCGCGGCGGACATACATAAATATACTGCTAGTGTTATTTGTACTTTTTTTCTCTCAACATAGAATCAGTGCGGCGCGTTAAGTAAATATTTATCCCGGTAATTACTTGATACATATTTATCCCACTAACAGCAAAGCGATTATGTAATGATCCAGTGGTCAGCGGTATTCTTGTTTATATGAAATTTGGTGCCCCACAATCGCCGCGTAGTCGGTATACCGATCTGAATTCTTTTCCGTGCGATCGACAAAAAATATTGTATAATTCGCAGAATTTTTTTTTCTTTCAACCATTTGGAAAGTTTAAACACCCAACACACCGTTGCGAAAATTTCGCGATAAGCCAACTTTTTTGCTATCAAACATATGGAAGGGAAATGCAACTGATACCAGATATTGCTTATTTCTACGTAACAGCAATGAATTAAAGTTTTGATTAGTTTTTTTTTATACATAACAATAATGAATGAAAGTTTTGATTTGTTTGATTTTGATATATAATAAAAAATGAATGTGAGATTTGATTAGTTTGATTTTGATACAAAACAATGATTAATCAAAGTTTTAATAAGTTGATTTTGATACATTACAATGAATGAAAGTTTTGGTTTCTTTTTTTTTTGGTACAAAATAATAAATGAAAGTTTTTATTTGTTTGAATTTAATCCATTACAATAATGAATGAAAGTTTTGATTTGTTTGAATTTAATGCATAACAGTAATTAATGAAAATTTTGATGTGTTTGATGTTGATACAATAACAATAATGAGTTGAAGTTTTGATTTGTTTGATTTTGATACATAACAATAATGAATGAAAGATTAAAAATGTAAACGCTCTGATGTGATATATGGAATTACCGAAAAGTCTTTTCCCTGGCTCCATCCCAACTCATTGTCTGCGAAGACTTTTGGGGTCAGCTCTCCTCGTCCTCAGGTTGTATGCTCTTCTGTCCCGGACTACGTCCCCCAGGCCGCGCCTCTGCATCAGGTTATCTTTTTGCACCACTCATGAATTCTTTGGTCTTCCTCTGGTTGTTATTCGAGGAAGATCCATGGAGATTGCCTGGTTCACAATGTGATCTGGCGCTCTGTGTCCAACGTGCCCATACCATCTCAATCGCCTCTCCTCCATCTTACTGTTGCTGTCTGTAACACCTAGGCTTCCACGAATGCGTGAACTTTTTATTTTGTCTCTTAGAGATTTTTAAAAATATGGTGCAATTAAAATACCCATTTATTATAAAACAACACGTTAAGTAAAAATAATAATTCAATACAATTAATGAAATACAGGGTGGCGTAATAAATAATAATTCAATACAATTAATGAAATACAGGGTGGCGTAAAAAATAATAATTCAATACAATTAATGAAATACAGTATGGCGTAAAAAACCATTTAAAAAATTCGTTACTCTTTTGTTGATTTGTTTTCAAATATTCAGGTGTCGTACTTTATGACATATTTGTACATTAGGGATTTGTCGTCCGGAAGGCATACTAACATACACTTAAACCCTGGGTAACTGAATATTTTTGAAAGAAAATACTAATCCTTTAGTTAGAAAATGGGAGAAACGAAGAAAACAACTTTCTAAATACAGCAATATTTCATATAGCACCCTGACCCTAATACATTTTAATACGATTTACAAACCACATGAACTTGGGTTGACTAATCCAGTCGGGAATGACCCAAAATCGTAGCGGACGGTGCCCCGCATTAACGCCACTGATGACAGCAAGAGCACAAGAACACATTTCTTGCTGTGCTGCATACAATTAACATTCAGCAGATGGATCAGTTTTTGTGTCTCTCTTGCCCCAAATTAATACTGACAATTGTCTCAAAGATCCATTTATTATATCTGTATCCTGCTTTGTATTTGTAGAATCTGGGCAGTATGTTTACGTGTGATGGGCGAGTTGAAAACGATATTGAAAAAAGGGGAGAGACAGGGAACAAGATAAATGGAGCACTTGTAATATACAACAACCGCGCTATATCAAAATACGAGTATATGAAAATAGCTAATAGTGTGTTGGTGTCCTTCCTGGACTTGTCAGAACACCGGGCTAAGAAACAGGTGATAGGCGACCACCCATTAGTATTGTGCCCATCGACATATCCGAACTGGTGTTGCTGACATATAGAAGAGCGTGGCCAGAAGACAACATTGTCTTCGGATCTATTCATCGATCGTTCGGGCTTAGAACTACTAGAGTAAGCACGGAACTTGCATTTCGTCATTGCACGTATTAGCGAAACTACCGTACGTGCAGATACAAGAAGACTCGCATATATAATCAACATACTCAGCGCGTATGAATGTTGTTACCAAACGAACTCTTGAACTATATAGGACCCTTTATTTTTTTAGTTGGGACTATCTCAAATCAATCCCGAAACCTTTGGGTGCAAGTCAAACTTCTTATCAACTAGGCTACGTAGGTCGTCATTATATTTTTTTGTTGTCATTTTTTTTCCAGGCATCTTTTCAAGAGCATACACATTAAAATCAATAAATTATTAAGTCTTAAATACCCATATTCTCAATCATGAAGAATTAAAGTGAGTTGTTTATTAAAATAACGCGAATTTAACAATTTCATGTAAATACATCTGGCGGAATTATTGATTTAAAGTCATTTCTTCCAATCAAGCAGCTTTCGTTTCATAATAATTATTGGTATCCATGGCCGTATCTCTAATGTTGTGCATGAAAAAAATATTTGAGGAAAACTAACAAAAAATAAAATAAATTACAAATGTAGGAAAATAGGGATTAGGATGGACATTGTGTGGGAGTTAAAGACGAGAAATATTTTGATATAATTGATATTTCTTTGGTTTATTTTTAAATATCGATAATGATGTAACGCATTTAATTGAGCCATGAGTCAGGAAAATCATTGGCGAAAGGAAGATTATAAAGACGAGGAATATTTTGATATAAATAATGCTTCTTTGGTTTATTTTTAAATATCGATAATGATGTAATACTAATACATTTCATTGAGCCATGGGCTAGGAAAATCATTGGCGAAAGGAAGATCATAAAAACGAGGAATATTTTGATATAAATAATGCTTCTTTGGTTTATTTTTAAATATCGATAATGATGTAATACTAATACATTTCATTGAGCCATGGGTTAGGAAATCATTAGCGAAAGGAAGATCATAAAAACGAGGAATATTTTGATATAAATAATGCTTCTTTGGTTTATTTTTAAATATCGATAATGATGTAATACTAATACATTTCATTGAGCCATGGGCTAGGAAAATCATTGGCGAAAGGAAGATCATAAAAACGAGGAATATTTTGATATAAATAATGCTTCTTTGGTTTATTTTTAAATATCGATAATGATGTAATACTAATACATTTCATTGAGCTACATTTCATGGGTCAGGAATACATTTCATGGGCCAGGAAAATCTTCGGCGACAAGGAAGATTATAAAGACGAGGAATAATTTATTTTTAAATATAGATAAGGATGTAAACAATTAGAATTTTTCACCCAGATACTGAAGACAGCTTGGATCTTTCAACAACGTTTGTAACTTTTCATCAAGCAATTGCCACGACTCTGCATAACTCCTGTCTGGAATCACAATTAGTATACTTGACAATAAAGGTCTGGATACACAAAAGGTTTTTCTCCACAGTAAACATCTATAATATAAAAAAATAAGAAAGGCGGCTTAAGGCTAATATTATTATTACAAAGCATTAAGTTTTCATTAAAGCCAAGGTCGCTGCTGAAATGCACAGTTAAAATGCAGTCGCCCGGTTATGGTAACAACCTTCAGATTTATGAATGCAGTGTGAAACTTGTAAAAAATACAGTGACATAAATAACGTCACCGGTGTATCCTGTCAAAATCAACGAAGTGAATCTTAAGACAAAAACAAAAGTCATTTTTTTATACGAGTATACTCGTGTTGCAACTGTATTTTTTCGAAGATTTTAACAGGTGTTCTCCATTGAATCCAATTCTTTAAAGTTCCTCACCTTTTCGAAGAGTGGCTATCATCATGACTGTCATAATGATCACCAACAACAAATATACAGCACTACAATCAAACCTATCCTGTAAACTCTTTAACCAGAAATTACATCTTCTCCTCACCCATCTGCTCTGAATTTCTCCCTGCAATATCTCAATTTCTCCTTGCATTAACATGTATGTTCGAAATACTCTAACCTTTTCTTTTGATGGTGTGCGATACTTCTATATCTTTATTCATCCGTTTCAAGATGTCATCATCACGGACTTAGTCGACCCATGACATTCTCAGCATTCTTCAATAGCACCACATTTCAAATGTTTCTAGTTTATTTGTAGAAGTTTGCGTTGCTAAATATTCCCTGTACTTCTCTGCGGTGTTAAAACCCAATCAATCGAAATAATTATCAAAGTTGGTCGGCTTAGGATTTATGAAATGAAGGCTTTTCAGCTGATACCGTATTAAGAAATTGTGATGGATAGCAAAAATAATATTTTATGGAACGAAAGCTGGTTGATTGGAAAAAAATACTGCAAAACAATAAATCTGCTAAATTTATTTATGTTCAAGTATCGTATTGTTATCGTCGTTGAACATATTCGAATTTGCGTTTCGGGCATGTTGAATATTATGACCGGGAGACAATATGTATTGTCTTCAAGTAATCGACAGCCAAATAATCAAGCCTTTGAGCTTTTAACCACTGAACTAGGCATAGAACTTACGGTTTGTCACCGCACTTGTTTGGAATAGTATCCCACACGTGGAGACAATACTTAGCACTAGTCTAACGCGTGTGCTAATATTGTGACTAGACGATCCTTCTTCCCAGACTAGCACCTTTTTTTGGGTACCATCGCGGATAGAACCCGAAATCCCGAGTGGAAGTAAAGCATCTTTCCAACTAAGCCATAGTCGCCACAGAGGTCGTCGTCATATTAAATAAGTAAATAAATATTTAGAATCGCCCTGAAGATGTGTGCTACAACGCCTTCGAAACACGAGTGTCCTTAAAAACAGTCTGCCGTTTTTAGTTTAGATCCTTTCGGGTTTCGGTCAGATTTAGTGACCAATGTTACTGTTTGGTCAGATTAAGCGTTAACTTAAATTCTTAAATCAATTTTATTTGTTACTAATCAACACCAATACAGAATATTGGTTACGTGGGATAAGTTATTGTCTTTGAAATTCTTTTCAACTCTTATTTTGTGGCACTGTTTGAAGTGGACTCCTGCATTAGTGTTTCACCAGATGTTCCGTTGTTTTTCTGTCTTTTTTATCTTTTCTAATCATGCAATGGTAAATTAAATGACTTCTAGAATCTATCCCACTTTCGTATCAAATAGTCACCGATGAAAATTTGTATTTAAACTAAACCAAATAGGAATTTATTTATATTTCGGCTTTAAAATTGGAAGAACCCCAAAAAAAATACTTATGGTTATGATAACTGACTGCAATTCTAAGGCCATTTTTCAAGTCTTTTAAAATTATACAAATATTTACCTACTTCAATAATCATACGTTACTTTTTATGCAAATATGAAGAAATTGAAACATATTTTCTAAAAGTTTTATATTGACTTGAAAATGACTTTGTTTTGTGATACTGGCGTGGCTTATTTAAGTCCCGGTACCTGTCTTACTGGGGATGCTTAGTTACAGGTTATTAGAGAATGAAGGATCTCTTCGATTGGGTGTCCACTTTTTTTATTTGCTCAAAGATAATTTAGTTAACCCATCTGTCTCGAACAGTCTTGGTTTATATTTTCCAGTTAATTATTTGAGACAACGCACCCATATATTGTTCTATTAACCTATAAGTCGAAACAACTTGTCGGTAGGTAGAGCAATCACACTTTTTAACCGTATGTATCCATATAGACGTGTTTCATGTATCACTCAGCTCCTTCAGCAAAAGAACTCTTAAATTTGGTGTAATACTTGAAATAACTTCATTTTTTTATATTATTTAACATGCTATGTTTTGTGACAATGTGTTTGTGTAACATATATATTTTTAGTGTTGTTTTTTATCAAATAAACCTTAAAATTTTGAATTGTTTTATACATGTTTTTTTTTAAACTTGTTATGTTCGGTCTTTGTACGAATCAGGAAACCTATGATGTGCGAAGGACCTGAAAAAATAAATTAATAAATGTAGTTTAAAGTTAGTTTAATAAATACATTTTTTTATTCTGACTTTAAAGTCCGCATGTAAATATCTCACTTCCGAGCTTTGCACAAGAGCACACAATTTGAAATTGCCATTGTTTGGAACTTTCAGGCCCGTTACAAAGCATAAAGTAGTTATGTCACTTTATACATATGCAAGACTTCACCTAACAATTCATCTGTCAGTTTGTTAATTTGATTATTATGTTAGCTCCAGAGAATGCCGACAACTATATCCGTATTTCATATCTCTCCGAGAGGCCAGTCTAATAATTGAATGTCAGCCATATTGCGTCATGCAAAGAACACACCAGTGATATCCAATAAGTGAGGCGGATTTTGTCACTCATACTATATAGAATAATCAGTAAAGGTAAAGATAAAATATACCATCACATAATCTGTATAGGTAAAGGTAAAATCTACCATAGAATGGATCGTAAGTGGAGGTTAAAATAAAATCTACCATAGAATGATCAGTAAAGGTAAAAACTGCTATGAAATTATCAGTAAATATAAAGATGAAATCTACCACAGATGACCAGTAAAGATAAGGATAAAATCTACCATAGAATGAACAGTAAAAGTAAAGATTAAACATTTCGTCCAATGAACAGTAAAAATAAATATACATTTACCATAGAATGATCAGTAAAGATAAAATTTAAAATGATCAGTAAAGGTAAAGATAAAATCAGTATATGTAAATATAAAATCTACTGTAGAATGTAAAGGTAAAGATAAAATCTACCATAAAATGTATAAACATAAGAAGGCCAAAACAACAGACCATCTAGAAAAACACTAATGCTAGAATATATAATACTTCAGACAAACAGTGTCAAAAAATAAAAGTTGACAGGATTTTCAAAGAAAACAACTAAGATCTTATGGCTAATATTTTGTATTGATGTTATGTAGTAACAAATAATACTCCATGAATCCTGCATTGTCAAAAAAACCCGGTGTCTTGCATCGAAAAGGATTTGATTCGTGGAACACCCAGTGCTATCCAGATGACAGAATTATGGTCGGAAGTAGTGTAGTGCCTTTGAGTCACAAAAGAAATGGTTTTATTTTTTTTAAATCAAGTGGGCCCAAGCTTTATAAAGGTTTGAACAACGCTATACTGCTAGAGATCGCTGCTTAGCATTCACATTCACTTTCCAAAAGTTCAAACGATCTCGTAAAACTGAAATTGTTGTTGCTAATTCTGTTCTCGTTACATCGGAATCTGAATAAACTGCTTTATTGTGCTTTTGTTAGCCATTTTACTGGCCTCTCTACTTCTACAGTGTACAATTTTCAAACTAACAAAGTCTCTCGACTCCAATGTTATTAGTAGTTAAATGTGCTCCGACGAGCTTGATACATTTATGACTTAGTATAAATCTGAATAATGTTCGATTGATTAATTAAATATATTATTTTATATTATTTTTCTGCTACGAAAAATATGAATGAAGAAAATACGATACTTAAGAAATTTGGAAAAAAAATATTAGTTCTTTCACTTGAAGACCCCCTTTTTTGGGAGATTTCATCAATTTGTGTTTGTATTGTATATGAAATTACACATACGAGTATACCATACACCTTACCTTGTAGTACGAATTCTGTGTTCTCAATTAAGGTAATCGATTTATCTCTCCTCCCTTGGTGGGGACACTCAAATTTGGGTTATACCCATTTAAAACATGCCGCCGAATACGTAAATATAAATATGGGAAGATCAAAAAATATCTTTATCGTTCATCCTCTCTCGGTAAGTTTTCTGTGCTATTCTTCCTTAGTACGTTTTTCTCAATGCGAGGAAGTGTCCAATCTGATATTTACACTAAATTTATTTTATTTTATGTACTTAATATTTTTCATCTGTCAATAAAAATTGGTTCTTTTCTTAGTTATATCCTTGAGGAAAGTCTGCTCTCTAAGCCTCTTGTTGACAGAATCTTCTGCCTTATCCTTGGAATTGCTGATGGATACTCGATTAATAATTAGTTTAGATATCAATTCTTGTACAATAATTAATAACCAACTTACTTTGAAAGTTATCAATAATTATAAATGATCAACTGAAAAGTCGTAGGTCACGAAATTTTACGTTTGAACCTACAAAATCATTTTTGGCTACTAACTGGAGGAAGAGGTTTTTAAAATTGGTCTCGGGGTTTTCTTAAATAAACTCATTAAATAAATCATTCTATGTCAGTATTATGTCTTAATAATCAATGAAGATATCTGAATACATATCAAAGGAAGCATTATACATACATCAAGTCATCCCGTGTCCCTTGCGGGGTATACAAAGAGAACAGATCTTCAAACTTTTCTATCTAAGCACACAACTTTCACCTTTTCTAAATTCATGCATCTCGTCGTGCACTATCATACTTTTTACATACTTCTTACTTTGCCTTCTTTTAAAATCTGTTAACTCTCTTTTAAAATCTCGTTACCCGGGACAGTAAAATTCCGATGTTTTTTTTCATAATATTTCGAACTATTATTATTTAAAATGTTATAAAAAATCGGATTATTTTCTACCCCGGTTAATGCACATTCCAATATTCGACTGTATATTGTACGGTAATATGAAATATAATTTTCTCTTAAACGTGAAATAAATTGCGACCTTTTAAAAAAATCTTGACCAATTAAAAAAATACAAACTTGCGTATCGTCTCCGTCACGAATTGTGCGAATTGCGGCGCCCCAAAAAGATGCAATTAGAGCCAGAATTGAATGTCAAGACTGTTGCCTCATACGGCTGCTATGCCAAACGACTGTTCCAACATTCACTTTCCAAAATTTAATGATTAATGACTAATTCATATTGTTAGACGTAATCCGTGGGCTTATCGAGGTGGTTCGGAAATGTGATACAACCAGTCGATGCGATGTAGGTTTTGAACAGCTGTATTTTCAAACTTACGAGTTTGCTCGACAGCTGTTACATATTTTCTTTAAATATATCGTTGAGGTACCGTAACCTTCTTGGTCTAGCTGGTTTTGACGTCATAAATAAATAAATAAGTAATGTGATATATTACACTTTCGTTGTGTAAAATACAACCTGGCGGGCGTATTGCCATGTGGCAATCTCTTCCAACCAACCAGAAAGCTGTTAAAGATACCTTAAGTGAAAACTAGGCTGGAATCCTTTTAAAAAAAATCTGGGTTCCAGCGGTATTTGAACCCGTCGTAACCTCCGGGTTGGGATACAAGCGTCTTACCAAGTAGGCCACGAAGGCTTGTTAATAAGCCATAAAGATTTGTTTTAACGATTAATAGTAGAGAATATTTATTTAATACTGAAATTTTAATCACGTTGTGTTAAGATTTTCACTTTAAACAGGCATTTCTTAGACATGGTATATACTTGTGTGTATTTCGTTCAAATTGTTAACTATATGGGAGAATCCTTTTTAAAAAAAATTGGGTTTCTTACGGGATTTGAACCCGCAACCTCCGGACTGGGAGACAGGCGTCTTACCAACTAGACCACGGAGATCATCATGTCTTCTCACAATATCCTTTTCTTCACAGTACCAGCGTCTTGAAAATGTTTTTTTTTTTTATTAAAATTTTATCATTTGTTTTATACAACAAGGCTTTATTGTTATTGACAATAATTACATAAATTATCGATTTATCTATAGCAGCATAATATATAAATATATACCCTGAAGTTACACGTCTTTTTTAATACGATGGAAAATAAAAGAAAAACATTTTAAATATAAATTATTAAAAAATCTCGGCTCATCTCATAACACCCGTAACTACAACCTTACTATCCTTACACTCATCTCGTAACACCCGTAACTACCACCTTACTATCCTTACACTTATCACGTAACACTCGTAACTACTACCTTGATATCCTTACATTCATCTCATTACACCCGTAACTACTACCTTACTATCCTTACACTCAATTTATATAAATTTGTTTTGTAATGTTTTAAATTTGTTAATAATAGTCTGTTCGAGTCCCAGGTAAGAGTGCCTTTGAGGAGAGTTTGCTCTCTGAACGGTGGTGTATAAATTGTCTTTTTATTATTATCTTTCCAATCGAGATATACCCCCCACCAATAGAAGAGGGAGCCCAGCCGTGAGGACGTCAGAAATATTTCAACCCGCACCCTTTTACACGGAAATTGTAATGCAAAAAAGTAACATGATAATAAATAAGCAGTTGCTATAATTATGAATTCAATGAATATGTACAAAATTACGTACTCGATTTAAAAACTGTTTATTATCTTAATTTTGCTGGAAGTTACATTGTCAGCTAGTTCTGAACTGACCTGGAGAACGTAGAAATTTCTTGACAGGCTGTGAACGTGAATTGGGAGAGCCTACGACAATATTGCAAAATGTTGTCGTAGGCTCTCCCAATTCACGTCGACAATGATGCTTCAATACAACAGTAGCTCCTGTTGAAGGATTGCAATAACATAATTATGTAATGGATGTTATATCCAGAAAGTAGTTTCGTATTTCTTGAATATGTGTCGTTAGGACAACATTTTTTCATTACAAACTTCATTCCAAACGTGCTGAATGTATAATATGATAAGTAATAGTTGAGATTAATTTTCAGTCATTGTTTGCTTAAATTGCTTGAACGGTTTTTTGCGTAATTTTGAATAAAATAAGTGGTTTTTTCGGTGATTTTTGCATGTTATTATCGCAATTTGTATAATCAAAAATCGGAAAGAAGTATCGATTTATTTTTTCATGATATATGTCCTCAGTGAGATACAGGCAAAAACCTAGTTTACTGGGGACACGACAAATGAAAGGCAACAAACCCAGATCCATTAAAATTGCGTGTCCATATTAAATTATCTGTTGTTTTTTCACAAATTATGTTTATTTCTTGTCATGTGTAAAATAAATAAATAAATAAAAATAAATAAAAGGAAAAAATGCGACACAAACCAAAAAAATATCTACAGTATGTCGATGATGTAGTAAGCGTTCGTGTGTGTCAATGTGGTTCTAAAAATCCGAAATGGTGATACGAGATTCGAAGATGGTGTCAGCTCTGGAAGATTGATGACGACCAAATCAAGGCTTTAATCGAGAATAACAACCGTTCTATAACACGAGAGATTTTTAAGATACTGAAAATATCATAAAACCACCGTCCTCTGTACAATTTGAGTATGGGGCCTGTCTACGTGTCTTGTTGAGTATATCTCATACAATTACAGGTTAAAATCATCATCATCACGCCATATCCCTATTGGGATAGGCTGAGACAGATCTTTCCACTTCATTGTATACTGGCACACGTCAAGTCGGTGTCCACTCTAGAAGGTCGATTACGAATAATACTGACTAAATTAAGGTTTTAATCGAAAATAAACAGCATTATTCTACACGACAGATTGCTGAGGTACTGGAAATATCGAGAAACTGCCACCCACTAGTGTTTGGTTCAATTTGCGTTAGAATTTGACCTAAATATACAAATTTGCTTTCCGGACGACTGATATATAGTACAGGCCTGGCCAACCCAAATTGCTTCACGGGCCGCATTGACCGCCGAAAAATGTCCAAGGGCCGCACATAAATAAGAATAATTGGAAATTTTGTACCAATATTTTTTTCGATATCTGGCTTTACAACGAAATTCGTACTTATTTTGTTTTGTAAGTGATTGATTTGGATGCAGAGGTACACAAAAGTGTTCGATCTGTGTAAATCTGAGAAAAAGACGATACTACAACTAGTTACGAAGAGAAAACATGTATTGAACCGGCAACAAAATGTATTTTTATGGTAATATAGTATAATGACTTAGAATTCTAAGTTATTAATTCGTGAATATGTTTGTATGGTAATAAAATAAACCTATGGTACTTCGTCATATATTACCGCGGGCCGCACATAAGGGCATCGCAGGCCGCATGTGGCCCGCGGGCCGTGGGTTGGCCGGTCCTGGCATAGTATGTCAGCTTATTATCTGCTCTTTTGTCTTATTATGAGACGTTCAGAAACGATTATGAAACTCGTGGCACAGATAAATATACCGGGTCATGCAGTTGACCCAATGAACAAGTCAAGGAAGTACACAAATGCCATCTGATTCTGGAGTACATTAGAAATGCAGCTGTCATCAACAGATGGGATCAAAAATTTAATAACAACGGCAATAGAAAATGAATCATGACCCAAGTTGTTGATGACAGTTCATCGCGCAATATCATTTCCATATAAGGAAATGACGAAATGATTAGCTATACTTGTTTTAGGAAATTTTCTCATCTTTCGAATGATCTATTCACAAGTTTGTGTTGTCATTATCATTTTGAACAAACTTGAAACTCTTGTATATAAAATCTTAGACAGATCAAATTCACTGCTGAGGAATTTTCATCAGTACAATTTTTGTATAATTACTTCGTCTCTTCAAAAACTTACCTTTTTTTCAAAATAAGTTTAATAACACATTTGAGATTTGTCCATTTATTAATTTTCTTATTTACCATGTGTTTTTCGGTTGTCCTTTGCGAGACAGATTTGATTTACTAAAAGCCATCTTTACCACGTCCAATAAATGTTGCGTTTCTTCTTTATGGATCTTTTCCTTTTATAGATCGATTAAGTTTTTGAAGCTTAATAATCAGTTGACAATTTAAATTGTATGGAATGGGCATTTTTTTTAATATCAGTTTTATTATATTTGTCACATATAATTGCATAGTGAATTTAATTTGGTGTCACAACTCATCCTAGATTGGTTGGATTGCCTCTTATAAAAATACAATAGAACATTTAAAAGAAAGGTGGTCGTAGAGTAAAAAAGTGCACACTACTAATGTTAAAGGTTTCCGGTCTGAACCAGTTAAGAGTCTACTCATACATGCTCTTACTTGTTCAAGCTGGAAATTAAGACCGTTCATAGATACTACGCCGACTACACTGACCATTAAAATTTGATACCTCTACCGTCAGTAGTATGTCACCCAAAAGAAAACGCGTTGTTTCGTTATATTAAAAAATGTTAAATACCGAATATCATGCGGTTATCAAGTTTCTTTCAAAATAAGGAAAAATCCCAACAGATATTATAAGATATTAGTGGCTGTCTACGCAAAATTTTCTCCATCATTTTCCACAGTAAAAGATTGTATCGATAGTTTCGGCCTTTGGTAGATATATGTTAGAAAATCACTCCACTAGGCAAGTCTTATTAATCTCATTTCTTATTCACATACATATTTCACATTCAGCACTTACATAAGTCCTAAGTTATCACATACATAATTCCAACCGCATCATTATCTAATTTAAATAGTGTCCAACAACTCCCCATCACACGCTCCACATTCGCACCAGTCGTTCACCCAGATGTCTATATTTTATTATGTTTCGTCTTCTTCGTATATATTTAAACAATCTATGTATTTTATTCTGATTCTATAATAGAGATTGCCAACTGCCTTTCTGCCTTTTGGGGAGGAGGGGGGGGGGGGTCTTCCCAGAGGTAGACTTTCAGAGAAAAGTTGTTATGTTAAACCTTAGATTTTTGCATTCTATTTCTGATCACTAAAATTCAAGCTTTTCACATCAAATCACCGTGGTTTTATGTAACATATGTCTGCAATACCAAGGATACTTGCATGAAATCATTTAAATAATGCATTCACAAGATACCATAAACTAAAGAATGGCAAGTAATAAATTAGACGAATAAAGATTAGCTCATGATGACAACGACGAACAAGTGACATTTAATGTAAAAAATAACAGCTTTTCCTTTTTAGTCTATCGCGTCGAAGGCCGTGAAAGAATCCAGAAATGATTCATCTTTGTATGTCTTAAGAAGTTCTCTATAGGACATTGACATTGAATCAATCCATCGATACTTTGAACATCATGTTTAAACAGGATTTCGCAAACAAAAAAATATATCGCTTTTACAGCCGAAATTGCGTGTGTTCTTATATTTATTGGTGCTCCTTCCTAATCAGTGTTTGTTATAGTTATGTTATAAATTTTATGTTAAAACCTACGTGGGTTTAAATTCAAGGTGTTTCGTTGTTCGTACGTACCGGTTGGCCTTTGTGTGTCTGCTCTTTTTGTATGCCAGTGCTATAACCTAAATATACTATAATACTTGTTTTTCGATGATTTGTGACTTCTTAGTTTGATTAGTCAACTTGGTATTGATCTCAATTTTCGATTATCCTCAGGCAACATTATGTCTAGGTTAGTTGCCGGCAGTGTGTTGATCGAGTTTGGCAATCACTTTACCGTGATATTTTTCTTAAGTAAGCAAACTTTTCATTTATACACTTTTTTTAATCTCTGTCCAGTCTTCCCGTGACGATTTTTTGGTTGGGATAGACAATGTGTTTCAAATGTACCTGGTCTTATTGTGATAATTTTCTTCTAATATAAATGTATTGTAATACAATTACAGTACGATCTGGTGTACTTATTGCCGTGAGGCGATTTCTTCCAACCAAACAGCTGTTCGAGATTACCACATGACAAGAAGTCGTCAAGGTGTACAGAATACAATGAAAGTGTAATGAAAAAATAACAAGTGCACCATTGTTAGAGCTACAATAAGTCTAAATTGAAAGAAATTGTGATATTTTATGACCTCTGTTCTGCAATGAGCTGCACTTATATACGTATTAGATAGGTTTCGATATAAATATAGCCTAATATTGCAGAGTCTCGTATCGCAACTTCCGGAAAATTTCAATGCATTTTCTTCAATAATGACCAAGAGACTCAGAAATTATCCTCCGTTAAAAAGTTTGTCTATGGTATATATTTATTCGATACCTGCGCATCATGAAATAATTATGCAATTTATTTGAGAAAAATCATAAGAATACCTACATACATATAACCATGCCATTTCCCTGTCTGGGTAGGCAGAGGACAGAGTTTCCTTTCTCGACACATCCTTGGCCTATTCTGCACCCATACGCTTTCTCATGCAACTTCTACGATTTATCTGACATTCTACGTTTCCTTCTTTCAAAATATTCTTCAATTAATCCAACAATACATTCTTTAGTTTTCCTCTTCACGCCTTCCACTCGCATTCGCACTATATATGAGTTTTCCTAGTCTTTCTTCATTCATTTGTTCCACATGCACAAACTATCTTAGCGTGCTCTTCTTCATCCTGCTCAACATATCAGCCTTAAGTTCACAAGAAGAGTACCTTCAGGGTAATATCATTTCCTTTCACACACGGACGAAATCTTCCTGATTCTCGCAACCAGTACCGATAGAGATTTTTTTATTTTGATAATTCATCTTTATAACAAAGTTGGGCTGGTATCGATCATCTTTCTTCGACCTTTATCATGAGCATTCGTGTAAGCACCATGCTATATCGTATTTTTACAAAGACTCATACATGACCATAAGTATAGTGGTTTGCAACGACTTTTACTTAACTTACCACGTCACTACTAACACACATATTATTCATGCAGATTCGCTTTATTTCACATCACCCACTTTATGACTGAGCTGCAATTAAACCAAACAACGAAGGCAAGTCGCTCACTTTTGCGCCGAGAAAATTGATCCAACTATCTTGGTTACGCAACCGTTACGTGAACACTCTGGTCGATTGTGTGGAGCGAGCGTTCACATACCTACCACATTTTTGCACAGCGTCATCGAAATGAGTTTTGTTATCCAATACTTATGTTCTTGTCTACAACAACAGAATTGTTAACCAAACTGAAATCTGTGTCTTTTTTCAAGTTTGTCAGCAATCGTTTTTTTTTGTGTAAAATGCTCTTTCTCAATCTGTGGGTCGCGAAGAAATATTGTATTGTATTATACTTTCGTGGCTAAGATGAGCTGTCAACTAAGGATATGAACAATCAATATTTCGATACAAGATAATTACAATTATCTAGTGAAAATTAAACTTGTATTCTTGCGTTAAACATTTTTTTAACATCATTCTAGCAAAAGTGAAAATACGGAATAGTGTATGGGTGCAAAAAGAGTAGAATTAATATTTTTTGACTGGTCGAGAAAATAAAAATTAGAAGAGCCCATCTGGACGAATTGGACACGAGTCTTCAGAAGGGAACCTTAAAAGGTTTTCCGAGCTCAAAATAATATAATATAAAGAAGTAATTATCAAAGTTTGTGGCGTGTTACATAAATATATATTTTTTAAATTAGACCATATTGTATTACACTTTCTATTGTATTATAGATCATTCAGTTTTAAGAGTAATTTTGCGATAGTGTGAGTAACACTCTCTGTATTACATAACTTGTGTAGTGGTATTGGTTTTAGAATTCCACACAATTGGTTCGCGCAGAGCGCACGTTTGTATTGTTGTTAAAATAATCGGTGATTAGAAAAACACTACCATGTCGAAATTAGGAAAGGGAAAACCGCTTTCGGGACAAGCAAAGGAGATAATTTTAAATTTTGGTAATGATTGATAATAATTAGGGATCGGTCGAAAAGGTGCTGCAATCGATTAATAAGATTTTTGTCTAATGTAATGTACGAGTATAATTCAAAAATTTTCGAAAGTTTAGAATGTACTCGTACTTTGTTATAACTTAAAGTTTTCTAGAATTTAGTATCACTCTATCCACTATTATTTTAAAACTTTATTATTTGGCATTGTAATTATGTTATGTTAAATAATCTTACATTATTTATATTTTTATGTGCAATCTAATTAAAGCTGACGAACATTTTTACTTTATAGTACTTATATTTATGGTATTTTTAATCTTGAAAAAATCCATTATTGTTATTTAATGTTTCCTAGAATCTGCCATGCCTAAACAATTAATATGTTAAATAAACTTACTTTCATTTTATTTTTATGATTATTACAATTTAAGCTGACAGTATTTTTAATTTACAAACCTTGTGTATTCATTTCAATATTTGAATATAAAATAATATTTTCATATTTTTTTCTTTTTGGCCTCATTAAAAAAATAAAGCGACAAGTTTTTGTAAATGCGCTATTACTCACACTACTGCAAAATGACTCTTCAAACTGAATGATCTATATATACACTTTCGTTGTGTATAGTACAACCTGGTGGGCTTATTACCTTGTGACAAACTCTTCCAACCAACCAGAAAGCTGTTAAAATGGCCTTAAGTGAAAACCTTTTTCTTTTTAAATCTGTATTCCAGCGAGACATATCAGGGGGGTCGCGAAAATAAAAGTAATTTTGGTATGCAAAATTACAATTACACAGTTTTTAATGAAAATGTACATATTTATTTAAAGTTTTTCCAAGGGGGTCGCAAAATCTTAATTTATTTTTTAATGGGTATATTATTTAATAATATTTTATATTATTCAATAATAATAGTATATTATTTAATAATATTAAATATATTATTTAATAATATTTATTTTTTAATAATATTTTAATCACTACTACAAATATTAATTTGTGGGCCATAATTACTCGAAATATTTAAAAGACACCTTTAAGTCTTAATCTACAATTTATTTTATTTTACAAAACACTTTCAGCCTTCAAAATTTCAAGTCCGAATGAAATAATACGACTCATTTTTCAGTATGTTACTGGACGTAGAATTATTATTTGTAATCCATTATAGTATTATTCAAAATATTTTAAATACACAGTTAAGTCTTAATAACGATAATATGGCTTTTAAAGTACGTCACTGGATAAAGGATAATAATTTGTGGATTATCATTATTCCAAATATTTGAAAGACACCTTTCATTCTGAATCACAATCCAATTCTGTCTAATGTTCGCACTTGGAGTTGTAATAATCGCTTTATGTAACGAAACAAAGGATTTACGTAATAGAAAAATAGTCGGGCCACTGTTGTCATACCCCCAAAGCCATCCAGTCCATCCATCGATCTGCATAATTGAATTAACGCTGGCAAAATATGTTGACCAAGACCTTGCACTCGCGTAACCTGAAGACCTATCAGTGATGTGGGTTTCCACGACATCAGACGTATTGGTTTCGATTCTTGGAAATGCTATTTAGGAGAAGGGGAAGTGGACGTTTTAATCAAGAGACTTGAAGGTTTTCATGTACTTATCTTTTTAGTTTTGGTTTGCATTACTTCAATTATAATTGTACGTTATTGATATTTTCTAGCACTTAACCGTAACATTTATTTATATCTCAATCGCAATTAAGTCAATGGGGCACTAAAACGTATATAGGTATATTAGAACCATAGAGTATCAAAGCCTACCAAGATGATAGTCCAAAACAGTAGTTCACTACCTAATTTGTTTTATGGGGGTGATGGGAACGTAGGAAAAGCGTAAAAGGAGCTGAATAAATGCAGTTAAAATGTGTGCACTGAGATGAATACATGGGATGATAATATATGACAGAATACGGAATGATGTGATTGGGGATGAATGTGAACTTAAGGCTGATGTGTTAAGTACGATGAAGAAGATCACTGTAAGGTGATTTGGGCATATAAAGCAAATCGTCGGCGTTGCTGGGCTTCGTAGTCGAGGATCTTTCAATTTAGTTGGAAATAGAAGCTGTGCCATGTAGTTTTTTTTAATGAGTGAGCCGTTACACACCAGCAAACTCACCAACCACACCGCTGTACTGGATCCGATGGCACTTCGAAATGAGACAATTAGAGAACATTGGCATGTTTCTTTTTCTCTTTTTTGAAAGAATACCAAATGACCAAATTCATAGGCAGCCTTCAACTCCCGAATTTTAAGCTGAAAAAATACCTCTGTAGAACGATGAATAAAGAAAGACTAACAAAACAAATATATAGTATAAATGTGAATAAAAGGCGTGGTAAAGTAAGATGAAAAAATATGGTTGGATCAAGGAATTGATAATTTGAAATGTAGAAACGTAAAATGTTAGAGAATCGTACGAGGGATATGAAAAATTTGTCTCGAAATGGAAAGTCTGCTGCTTTGTTTTCTCTTCCTACCTCGATAGAGAAATAACATGATGTTATGTATGTATGAACAATAAAGTGACCAAAAACGCTTTAATGTGGGGTTTTTGGATCATGTAGCAACTTGCGCAGTCTTTTATATTTTTTTATTGTTTCACAGAATTTAATTATTCAATTATTTTTTTAATCAACTTTTCGTATCCGGCAATCGTGTCTTGATGGAATATCATTATTTTATAGGTTAGTACTATCAAAAGATACATAATACTTAGTTTTGGGTTGAAAGAAATACATACACGATTTATTGAGTATTTTCTTTCGAGAGGTGGTATAACTCACATACAGTGTAAATTATGTTGTCTATAAATTCAATACTGAATTTTCCCGAAGTAAATCCAACCCTCTTTGAGAATTATTATTTTTAATATTTTCTCCCTAAAAGCGAAAAATTATAATGTTTATAATTTTATCGGGTGAATACGCTGGTTTCAGGATGCCATTTACCCTATTGCAAACTAAGCGGTTTCATTGCCGATTGTCTTTTACAGGATTAAAGTAATATTTATCAATCCAGGCACACGCAAATATTTCTTCATTGACATCAGTTACACTACAATGAATACATTAATGTATGGCCATAATAAAGAAATCAACATGTTGATTTATTTATTGATTTAGACACTTCATTCTAAAATATAAAAATAGTGGGTCGAATAACAAACCAGAAAAAAGTAACGCATACTTGTGTCAATTGCTCGGTGAAAGGTTACCACTATATTTAAAAAAATAAATGGTTTTGGTGAAGTGTGTATCGGTGGGATGGGTTGACGGTTTCATTGTAGCTTTGAAGATATTTTTTTTCGTGTCAGGTGATTGATTTGTGTTTTTTTGTAGAGGCTTCGTCTGTGTCTCCTCTCTGTTTGATGTTATTGTTAAAGGAGGAAGAAGTTATTTGGTGAAAAGCGAGGATTTTTTGAGTTGTCGTCGGAAGGTTGTTTTATCTGCCGAGAGGGCTTGCCGCCATTCCAAAGAAAGAAGTAAACTTTCCGAAATGGGAGAAAAGTACAAACCTGGCAATAAGAACTTTATTTTCATACCGTTAGGGATTTTTAAAATATAAGTTACAAAAGAAACATTAAAAAAGAAGTGAAAAATAAGTGTTTGTTTTATAAAAATCAAATGAAATGAAATGTTACCAAATACTACCAAAAGATAAGGAAAGTGGGAAAGGACAAGAAAGTATGATCTGAAAATACACATTTCGTTTGAAAAGAGAGGTTATATTTTTTGAGTCGCTGTTTGAAGCAAGTCAACGAGAGTCAGGGTCTTACCGAGAGCGCCAACATAACTCATACCTCTGTTTTGTGTTTCGTTCAATTTAATCAATGTTAGGAATCGAAACCCAAAGCTTTCACCGCAAGTACCGTAGTATTTATATTGCTAAATCCATAACTGTCCCTTTTCTCTCCTTATCGATAATCCAAGTTTCATATAGTATATCCGTCAGTTGGGTAAAATCCATTTCAATGAACTGATACTTCACCCTTTATTTAAATATCCTGTCCTATTTTACTTTATTTAAGTATTAGTTCTGATGAATTGACTCATCCCGCCTTTTAATTTTAAATATAACTTTAGTAAATGGAATAAAAATAAAACACTTACTTCACTTGGACTGTTTTCATTAAAATTTTTAGCAATTTTTTGCACAATTTATTTCCGATAACGACATTATCGTTTAAATTTGACAAAAAATTTTAAGCATTTATGTAATTAATCATACACTGGGCAGAATCACTCTCAGCAGGATGCTCGGCTTAAAACAATAAATAGCAATTATCTATTCGCATCACATGAGTTTGATAAATTAAATATGTTTCACTGGGCATGGTCTTGTATGTGAAAGAGTAAAAAATGACTTTACAATATGTGGTCATATATGGTGAAAAGAGTCAAAATGGAATTCGATTGATTTGTTATGACAATTTTAAATAAATTTTATAATGATATGCTAAAAAATATAATGAAAGAAAACAAAGGCAAGGGTTTTATTTCACATACGTGCGATAAGAACAAGAAAGAAGCTTTAAGATGGTATTGACATGTGGCGTGAATGAATGACGAAATAATGTCTGAGCAAGAAAGACTACGCTAGAATGACTAAGTAAAAAAGTGCAAGGTATGCGTTAAGAGGTAAGGCGAGGATAACATGGCTGGATCAAATTAATAAAATTTTAAATGTTTTAATAAATTAGGATTTAAATTTAAAAAAAAACACTACCTAGGATGACTCGATTCAATGAATTGAAGATCTTTCTTATTATAATATATTTCTGTTTTGTGTACATTTTGTATTCCCAATAGCTTGCTGTTCTTGTCATCTCCTATTAATCTAAATCGTTAATATTAATTACATTTAACCCAACTCACACCCCTAGTGGGCGTACTGATGAGTATTGCCTTTACCAAATTATGGTTCAAATGTATTTTGGTAGGTTTCCCATTGTTATGTGGGCCCACGTAGCTTCCTGTGCGATGATAATGGATCAACGAAGGCCGACATGCTTTTGGACTTCGACAGGGCTGTTGCTTGGGGCCCAAGTGCCAGTTTTAGCCAAATAAATCAACGTTAGATAGCACTTTTACTTTAGAGAAATATCCATTTTTCAAATATAAAGAAAGGAATGTTTAAATATGACATTTATTTGTGCATTATATATTGTTTTAATTTATTTATTCACATGATAATAATATGCATACATAGTATAAAAAACAAGACAAACAAATTAAAACAGGTAATTTAAAGTGAACACTTAAAACATTTATGGATCTGGGTTTGTTGCCTTTTATTTGTTGTGTCACCAGTAAACGGGGTTTTGTTTGTATTTTACTGAAGACATACTATATACTCGTATATATGAAAATAATATAATATGTTAATGCTTTATTTATTATTTATGCAAAAACTCAAAAGATACACTTTTCTTGCTAGTCACCTCGAACTGTTTTCATCCACGTAATGTGTGAATGCGTTGAGAGTTTGGATTCCTTGTAAATATTTTTTTATGTCTTAAATTTTTACCAAATTTATGAACACTACTACACACATAAAAATGCCAAATGTGTTACGATCGCATACCGAAAAATCCGCAAAAATGTATTTCCAGTTTTTCTTTCTCTGGCTAGTTTCTTTTGAATTTATCACCAAATATATATCTAATATTTATTTAAGTATGGGAAAGTTCATACACAAGATCATAGCCGATTCTTTCATGTATTAACAGTTTCAGAATATTTTTTTCGATTTCCTTTGCATTATATATTGTATTATAATGTTTTCTTTTTAATAGAAAGGTGAATCATCGCTTACAAGTACAAACATAACAATGCAAAAAGTCTCCGTTTTGAGGATACAGATAACCACTTAACTAGATAAAACCTATAACATATAATTAATTTATTTGTCTTAAATACTAAAACATTCCAGCTGAAACGTTAACATTCAGCATTGACATCCTTACACATATAATACTTTGATTTCAAACTATCACAAACATAATTACAACCACAACAAAACCACACCCAGTAACCCCTCATTTATAACTATATTCTTATTTGAAAATTCTCGTCTCCTCAAACGTTTTTATTAATTTCTTTTTAATGTTTTTTTTCTTTCTTTTTTACAGGTAAGTTACCTTCTCGGTCAATTTGTCGAGCTGTTTTTCGTCTTTTCAAAGTAAGTTGTATATTATTTTCTTGTGATGTGTTTTTCTCAAAACTTTTCACTTTGATTTATTAAATAGATTATAATCCTAAGATTGAATTCATGCGCATATCTACCATCACAAAATCTCTTTTGGTGTGGACAAAGACAGCAGATCTAAACAGGTATATCTTATTATCCATACTAATACCATTTTACTCATGCATTTCGCCATGCTCGTGCACGCTCTTCTATATGATGAGAATCTTCTCCCTTATTTGATTCCTTTTTGAAAACTTCTTTTGGAAAATAAGTCGCCTTTCTGACAAACTCGACCAATGTTATGCAGAATGATTCAATGAATAATGAAATGTATATATATGGGCCAATTTTTTTCTTTATTCATCAACATTGTCTCCTTCAAGAGCGATGCATTCATTCCAACGCTTTCCTAACTTTTCTATGCCAGCCGTGTAGAACGATTTATATTTGGTTTCAAAATAGGCGTTTGTTTCGGCAATCACTTCTTCATTGGAGCCAAATATCTTTCCCTGGAGCATCTTTTTGAGGTTTGCGAACAGCCAATAGTCACTGGGGTCCAAATCTGGAGAATACGGTGGGTGCGGAAGCAATTCGAAGTTCAACTCATGCAATTTGGCCATCGTTACCATCGACTTGTGACACGGTGCATTGTCTTGATGAAAGAGAACTTTTTTCTTCTTCATATGGGGCCGTTTTTTTTGCAATTTCTGCCTTTCTGGTAGGACGGACCCGTACGTTCACGTTACGGTTGAGATTCCTCTATAGACCAAGCGGTATTCGCCGCGTATCAAATCATAGCGAGGTCAACTATAAACAAGCCCGGAAAACAAAAAATGCAAACATTTTCGAAACTTCGGCGTCATAAGCCAAATCATGCCCCGTACAACACTCCAATAAATCTTATACAACTGATAAAACCAAGATTTTAAATATATTAATATATATGATATAAACAAGATTGCTAAGCAGTAACACTTCTAAATATCTATAATGCACCAGCCCTGATCCCATCCCTCCCTCAGATTGTTATGGGGGTAACATTACTCTAAAAGGCACTTGTTCACATCCCATAGCGCTATTGTGAGTTAACTAGGAGCTTTTCTACTCACCTAAACAATATGTGGGTTGTCTTTTCTCACTCTAAAAGCTTGAAATCGTGACTCAATTAACTGTTTTTGTTTTATTTTTACTATCTAACCCTTTTTGAAAGCGAAGTTTTGCGCGCCTTCTCATTTTGTCGATCTTTTTTCTCATGGATGTCCTTTGAAATGAAAAATATGTTTGGTTTCATTCACATATTTCATCAGTTATCCTCTAAAAAGGCAAGAATTTTTAGTAAAACATCAATTGTTTTTCACGTAGTGTTTTTTACATGTTTTACGCAACTTTAATGGGTGGGTGTGAAACGTAGATGTGGATTAAGACTGAAAAAAGCGAAGTAAGTGCTGTGGAATAATAATACGTGGGGTGACAATACTATATACTCGTATATATCAGAATACGAAATGAAGATTACGGATCAATCTAATATGGTTTGGGCAAGTGGAATGAATGAAAGACTAAAAATATATTAAAAGTATTCAAATTTTAGTAGAAGGCGTGTTAGAGGAATACCAAGGAATGTATGCTTGGATCAAGTGAATGATATTTTGAATGAAGGTAAAATAGGAAGTAAGAGAAATCGTAGGAGCTGTATAGGAAGGTGTATGGATGTCGAAGAGGGGAAATATTTTTGTTAAAGTGGGAAAGTCTGGCGATCTGTCCTTTCTGCCTACCCTAGCAGAGAAACGGCGTGACGGTATGTATTTAAGTGAATTTTTTCAATGCTTCTTATTTACCAACGTTGCATAAAATTTATCACGTGTTATAATCATACAGTTCATTAAGAAACTAAGAAAAAATGTGGAGTGTCAATGTTTAAAAGAAGGTGGAATGAAGACATGTATGAAATGGGTGCTGCTTTAAGTGAGATTACGAAACGAGCTTTAAAATGGTTTGACCATGTGAAGGGAATAATTAATAAAAGACTGACTACACTAGTGTACAATTTAGAAGTGCAAAGGGCGTGGAAGAGGGGGACCGAGGAAAACTTAGCTGGATCAAATGGACCAGATTTTGAATTAATGTAAATTGAGATGTAAACATAATAAAATAAGATGTACGAGTATGAATGTAGAAGAGGTACTGAAGTTTAAAATTAAATTTTGGATATCTGTTCTCTTCTCCCTGTCTACTGTGTAATAATATGTACAATATGTAATTAATTATATGACGACCTCCGTGACGTATTTGGTAATAGGTTTGTCTTGTGACCCATATGTTGCTGGTTCAAATTCCGGAGGAAACCAGATCAGAAAAAAAGGTTTTCAGCAAAGACATCGTAAACATCTTTCTGGTTTATTGGAAAAATTGCCACATGATGAAAATCCCATAAAGTTGTTCTGTATACAGATGAAACTGTTATATATGATTCATTTGAGCGCTGCTGTAGCTGACAGACGTGATTTGTTTAGTAAGAGTGGTTTTGAATTCCGAGTTAGAGCGCCCTTGATTGTTTTTTTTTAATCCATACGGCGCTGTGTATAAAGTTGTCCTTAGGATTCGAAATACATTAGTTAAAAACTTAATAATTATTATTGTCCACATCACGTAAATAATTCATTACAGTCAGTATTACAAAATGTCATTAACTCCGCACCAAGACCACAAAGGCTAATTTCTTCTTCTGTTGCGTAAACTTTTGATTAAAAGTCCCACGTCTCCACATGCTTTTATTTTGTAACGATAATAATAATACTCGTAATTATCCATGTCTTTTGACCAGGCAGCGTTATGGTCCCCTGTGTCTTTATACTTGATGTGTGTTACATGGTAGAGTGAACTCTGGCTTCAAAGTAGCATAACTTGGCTACATCATTCAGACTAGATCGCTTATCGCAAAGCACACAAGGTGCTCCCCAAGGGCTGGACCTCTTTCCAACTCCACCTGAGTTTCAATCATCAGTCTTGCTTAGATGCCAAGGCTTTCGTATCTTTACTGCTCCCTCTTGAATTTCACATGTTTCCAGGATTTGTGATTATTATAATTTCTCTCTGAGAGCATTGTGATTTAAATACCTTTGGGATCCTTTATAATGTTATGCTTTGTGACGTCTGCCTAATTTAATGTTGTTTGCTGTTACATTTTTTTATTCTTATTTCCATGTTATTTTTTGTAATATTTCTCTTTGACTTTACATTGTTAGAACACGATATAAATTAATAATTATACGGTATTTACTCAAATATTATATGATACTCGTATGACATTGTCATTTAGTTAAATACAAATAACATATAATCTTGTTTATTTCATTATTAGTTGTTTATTTTTTTGTGACAATATTTGCATCCGATTCATATTTAACATTACTAGCTTCGGAACAAATTTCAAAAGCTTAAAATCAGATAGATAGTGAAGGAACCTTCACGTTTTATCGACATTATTTTCAACAATCCCGATCTCTTTCATGTCTTCGCGTAAAAATCCATTATCTTTTAGAATACGAACGTATTTTTGTTTTCGGTCAGGTGATGAGAAACTCCTTTGCATACCAATACTCCACACCTCATTTGTAGTTCGCTTGTGCACCAAGTTATCAGATGTGTGCCATCTTTATTAACATTTAAATAAGAAATAAAAAAATATTTCATAACTTGGGATGTCTTTTTATCTTAGTTCTCCTATGTTTCCCTTCCTTATCCTTGACTGAATTCCATTCTTGTACTTCTACAATTGTTGTCAAGAGATTTGTCATGATGTGTTTTTTTTAATTTTGACTTGAATTCATACTTGTATTTTTTTGTATGAGCTGCCATAGATTACAACATCTAAATGTATCCGAGATAAACTCAATGATTGAAAGAATATATTATATGGCAATAAGTTTATTGCCAATATCTTCTAACTGACCAAAAAGATCTAAGCAGGATTAAACCCTTTTTTAATTTGATTTCACCCCCCCCCCCCCCCCCCCCCCCGGATTGAAAAACAGTAATCTTACTAACTAGATTACGAAAACGTCAATAAAATTATATTATCACATAGTAAATACTGTCTCATTTATTTTAACCCTTTTACTGCCAACGAGGTCATACGTCCCACAGACATTTAAAAAAAACTTAGATTTTTTTAATTTACATGAAATACTAGATCGGTTCAATCTCATTGGTTCTTCATAGCATCTACGAGTACTACAAAATCAACCAGGTAACAGTAGGTAAAAATATGCTTAAGTGGAGACCATTTGCCAATAGAATGAAAAGGTCAAAGTATTAGATGTGTATTGTCAAAAAAAGGAGAGTGGAAAAAATAAAGTTATTCCATTTGTTTGGAGCCTCTCTGTCAAGCGTGTTTTACACCATACCACAATTAGTTTTAAGTTTATTTATATTCCACGTTTTTTTATATGTTCATAAATATACATTCCTAACAATATTTCTTTTTTCAGAATAAGACTTATTTCACTAATTACCACTGGGATAAGTTATCTCACGCAACAATACTAATGGAATTTCATTTTTATGCCTTTTTTTG
Organism: Odontocerum albicorne; assembly: GCA_949825065.1. Lineage (NCBI taxonomy): Eukaryota > Metazoa > Arthropoda > Insecta > Trichoptera > Odontoceridae > Odontocerum > Odontocerum albicorne. Next base: position 12,811,438 of record OX463857.1, read on the forward strand.
AAAAGAAAAGTAAGAAAAGGGACTCGGATTTTTTTAGAATTTTTCCTGTAATATTTAACATCCATATATTGTAATACGAGGCATATCCGGACAGTAAGTGTACTGAATTTTTGTAGGTTACATTTTTTTTTATTTAAACAAAAAAATTACGTGGTTACCGTAGTACATATGTAAGCTATTTTTCGACATAGTCGCCATTCCTCTCAATGCAGGTGGTGAAGCGGGGTATCAACTTTTTGATGCCTTCCTCGAAGTAGTTTCCCGCCAACCCCTCCGTCCACTTCTCCACCTCCTCCTTTACCTCCTCGTCGGTTGAAAACCTTTTTCCACCCATGTGCAGCTTCAGGGAGGTAAAGAGATAGTAATCTGAAGGTGCTAGGTCAGAGGAATGCGCGGGATGGTTCAGGACATCCCATTTAAACGAGGCGAGCAGTTCCTTCGTGGCGTTGGCCGTGTGTGGTCTGGCATTGTCGTGCAGCAGGCAGACTCCCTTTGTCAGCATGCCTCTTCTCTTGTTCTGAATCGCCCTCCGCATTTTTTTTAGGGTCTCACAGTATCTTGCAGAGTTGATGGTCTCCCCTTGAGGCATATATTCAATTAAAATTATACCTTGACAGTCCCAAAACACGGATGCCATGATTTTCTTGGCTGAAATTGTGGTTTTGAACTTTTTGGCGGAGGGTGAAGAGGTGTGACGTGACCGTTTTTAAACTCGCGGCACCACTTGTACACACTCGTACGATTCATAGCTTTATCACCATATGCAGTTTTCACCTCATTATAAACCTCAACCGGAGGTTTTCCCTTCCAAACGAGATAACGGATGACGCCGCGTATTTCGCACTTGGCGGGAGATTGGATTGACATTTTTCACGAAACGTGTTGTCGTGTCGACACTTCTCAACGTACTGACCTCGAACCGGTCTCGTTGCGGAGGGGAAGGGTCAGGCTACACGGAAGTGTAGCCAACATGTCGAAAATAAAATCCATCCGGTCGTGAGAGCCTCAGTACACTTACTTTCTGGATACGCATAGTATATGTACAAATCCATAAATGCAAATATTATTGTATAATATTTGTAGTTTTAAATGTAATTATTCAAATTAAAAAATAAATCGGGGACTGAAAGGGTTAATCCCTAAATGTGCTTGAGCCATAAATGTTTTTTTTTTCAAATTATTGTGTACGGTTCGCAGAATTTGCATTAAACTTTTAAAATGCATCTTTTCGTGTGGGGATTTAATGATTAATATAACAGACGGCATAACATTGCGTATCCATCAAATCCAGACGATGAGTGGTCTCGAGCGAGTTGCATCAATAAAGTTTGACCTCTATCCCAAAACAAGAGCACTCATTCACCGTGATATGGATGCACGTATTCAGCGACTATACAGCATCCTTGAAATACCCTTCAAAACGGTGATCTAATCTTCTTGCTCTAATGCGCTCATGGGAGCCGGTGATAGCGTGCCGGGATATAAAATGCATAATAATATAATTTAATCAAACGAGGAGAGGAGAGGTTCGTATCCTCATTTTTGTGATATATGCTATGGATTTGCTTTATTTTTGTGATATATGCTATGGATTTGCTTTATTTTTTATTATATTGTTCGTTTTTTTTACCCATTTGATTGTTTTCTCTTGTCTTCAGCGAGTAAATCCGTTTACGAGAATGTTCTCATTTGTTCAGTTCTTCCTATTACTGTTCGTTCTAACTTTTTCCTTTTCGAGTCACGAGAAAAAAATATGAATTACGCTTTCGTTGTGTTCAGTACAACCTAGAGGGGGTATTGCCATGTTGAAATCTATTCCAACTAACAAAATGTGTGTAATGGGCCTTTAGTGAAAAAGAACATACTAGAACATTTTGAGCTAGTTGATAGAACGATTGAATTTCATCGGTTTCGGGTTTAATTCCCGATGATATCCAAAAATGAGATCAATCTGTTTGACCGACATGCCAATCTTTCTAATTGCTTGGAAAAAATTACCATAGAGCAATTATTTCATCAGTTCGAACTTAATTTATTAACAAATTAAACAAATCTTAAGTGTTATTTACTTAACACAGTTTACCGTTGTCTAGTTGGTAAGACAGTCGTCTTACCAATAAGAGCATTAGAAGTTGTCATCCTTAAGTTTGTTATTACATATTAGACTTTCGTTGTAAACAATACAACCTGGCAGGTTTATTCCCACGCGGAATTGTCTTTCAACCAGGAAGATTTTAACAAGGCTTCAAGTGCGAACCGAGCTGAAATTTGATAAGGAAAAAAATTGGTAAAAATCGAAACCATAATCACTGGGCTGAGAGACGGGCGTCTTACCAACTAGGCCACTGATTGTTTTATATCCGACACTGGTGTACTCTTTATTGCGAGTGATTAAGATTGTTTTTAGTTTTAAAATGGACCAAATATGCTGCCAGAGTATCGGGAGTTCAGAAAAACAAAAAGCGCAATACAAATAAACGTTAAACAGATTTTGAATATATAGTTTATTAGTGGTTTCTATTTTTCAAATATACATGTAAAATTTAGCACTTTTCAATTGCTTGTGCCCACAACAATGCATGAAAGAGAAACCTGAATATTGAAAGGATAATAAAAGCAGTAGAAACAAGTATTTTGCAAATAATATTTGATCAATTAATTTCCGTGTCCGGAACATCAAATATCAATTACGCGACACGCTTTCACTTGGAGGCAACAGAGATCTCCCTATCATTCGCATCAATCAGGACCTGTCCAGAGCATGTAGTCCCGACTTTCTGACAAACCAGCATGTGTTGTGAGTGTCCCGTATATACCATAATCACATTCAGTACTATTTTCGTCAAGCAGCTCTCCATGTTCACCTTGCATCTAGTCAGTAAAAAAATATATAAATTCTGCTACAGTTACGACAGGAAATCAAAACAAAATACATCACAGTCGGGTAACATCAGAAATTTACTGATGACCCACTCTTTCAACCCTGTAACATCAAAATCAAGGAATGGCAAAGAATGTCTGAAATCGTTATGTGACGAAGTTTTAAAGAAATATCGAACGAGGCATAATTATTTGCTATAAGTAAAGTTAAGAAAGGAAATCTTGATGGTTTGGACATCTAGAAATAATGAGTTGTGAAAACAAATTAAATTAATGGAAAGCGAGAAAGGTTTGGAAATAACGGATAGAGATTTTGGAAAGAATTTAGAAATCTGAGAAACAAAAGAGTACGTTCGTCAAAAGTGAGGTGTGAATTGTATGTGTACATTTTAAGTTTCATTTATATTTTCCATTCACCCAAAACAAATTAATGTTTCTACTCTAGTGATTGATAATTTAAAAAAATATCTATCATCGATTGAATGAAAAAGCCTTTTGAAATTTTGAATGGATACTCAAATAAAAAATATATTACCCGTGCGAAAGGCAAATGCTTTTTCACAGCGATTTCAAAAATACAACATCCATCTGAAACGCTCCGTTATAAAATATGGAATAATCCAATATGAATTGAAATATGTACGCGTATGTTTTTCATTTCACTAACAGCTTGAAATGGTGTCACTCACTAAAAATATACACTTGAAAAAAAAGAGAAGAAAACATTTGCGGGAAATGCGATTTCAAGAAACATTGTAATCCAGATGCTGCAGTGTTATAATTTTTTTTATATAATCTCTGGGATATAAAGTTATATATTTTATTGTATTATACTTTCGTTGTATAAAGTACAACCTGGAGAGATGGATCCAACCAAAAGGCCTTAAGTTTAAACTAGATTAGAACCCATTTTAATAAAACGGAAATCTATCCCGTAACCCCAGGTCGGAAGAAAGACGTCTTACCATATAGGGCATGTAGGTAGATTCACCTCGATAAGGCGTTTTATTATTTGAGATCCAAACAGCTTTAGAGCATAATTGTTATAAAATATCACCCCAAAAGTAAAATTTTATAATGTATCAAAGCGAGTTTATAAGCGCTAATAAAATAAATTTAAATAAAATAATGTCTGCAAAGTGAGATGAAAATCGAGATTCTTATCATTGACAAATGTTTACTGTCTCCCAGGCCTTTGGAACCTGAAAGGCTTACTGTGATTTTCCATAGGGGTTGATAAAGAAAATTTGAGACAGTTTTTACTATATTGCTTGAAATACTTGGTTTACGGTTCTTCTTGTATTGTTCTTAATGTGTGCCTGACCTCGCTAGGTTCTTCAAACCGTTTCCTTCATACTCTCTCCCATTACCACCTGTTTGGTGTTAAAAAGCAGCAGATGTTTCTTGCAAAAAGAAACATGATGCTGTTTCGAATACAATGTTGTCTTGCTGCAATAATAGTAAACACTAACCAAACAGTTCACTTTTCTTTGTATTGTATTATATTACAATTTCGTTTGAATGAGTCATGTTGCAATCTTTTCCAAACATACAAATTTTGTAGAGGTTTTAAGTGAAAACCAAACTGGAATTTTTTTTAACTAAAAATTTTATTCCAACGGGAATTGATCTCATGAGGTGAAAGACAAGCTTCGTATCAATTAAGCTACAGAGATTGTAATTGTAGAATAAAAATAAAAACTTTAAATAATTCTAATCATTTTACTTAAATAATTCTAAAAATCTTTAACTAATTCTAAAAAAAATTAAAATTAGCGCATGTTGAATAATTAAAAGCAAGCGAAGTAAACTAAAACATACGTGTATTGCAACTTAGTTTGTAATACTTTATAACAATTCTCTATGATTTGTGAAAATGTCAAGACTTATTTGTCCAAATTCAGGTCAGTCAACCATACAATAGTAATCTAAAAATATATCTTTAACGTAATATTAGCCTCTCTATGTCACTAGCTTGTGAAAAGTACTCGTTCGAGTATATTGTGTTTAGATACAAATAAGGAAATGAATTATGAATACATCTTGCTATCTTCTGATTTTATCTAAACGTGTAAGTACTCTCTTCTTTGCTAATCATCCAGTCAACTCCTAATTTTCTTTAAGTCGATCTTCCATGAGATTTTCTATAAATATCAATTAACCTTCCATTCTCAGCTCACCCTTCAGGTTCCGGTTAGGTTTGGTTTAGTTTGGTTAGTTTAGGTAAGGTACCATGTTGTTATATTGTATCATTTGAGACAAAGGACTTCAAAATATCATTTGAGGCACTTCAGCTTTGGATTGGTCGTCACCATTTTCTGAACTCTTCAACTTACGTTGTGAAAAGCTCATTTTTTTTACAACATTACCTTAAATTACATATAGATACTCGTTCATACCGTCACGCCATGTCCCTTTTACGATAGGCAGCAGATATGACATCTCTACTCCTTTTTATCCATGCAAATAGCTCTCGCCTTGTCCACATTCATACATTATCTCCTATTTCTCATACTTCTTACCTTTCCTTTAGTTGAAATATTTCCTTTCACACTCTCCATTCATTTCGTACACGTATATTTTTTTTGTGAGTTTAACGGCACTCATTTTCTAAATGTAACCAAACTATCTATACATACCTTCTTTGATTATTTGTACAGCATATTTACTTATATTTGTAACATCCATATCGAACAAACAATTACCCTCTATCCTATCATTTCTTTCTCTATCAAACATTCTTGTACCCACTTTTAACATTAAAATACCCTTTTCTCAAACATATGCAAGTGTAAACTACTCGTATATGAATAATACGTAATTTTTAATCTAAATTTATACTTGCTTTCTTAGTCTGAAAGAAATGTATATATCTGGTTGGATTATATATTTTATAGAACTTCAAAATGATTATTTACTAAAACTATGTTACAAGCGACACGCTAAATGGGATACTACGTTGTTTACTTAGAAGAGTTTATTTTTTTTCCTGATTTCCGGCAACATTTTTGAGATTTGTGTAAACTCTTAAGTGTTTATTATTTTCTCAACCAATTTGAGTTCGGCTCTAACATGTTTATTTTTGGTTGTCTGATTTGTTTTTTGTTCATTCAAAACTAAAGCCAATCTTAATATTTAACAGTTAACCGTACCAACATTTACGTCAGTCAATTTCGAGTGAAAATATATTTTTTTGTTTCTATAAAAATATTTTTGCAACCTTTGATATTAATTAATTTCTTTTATCAACGGTACAGTGTATCTTGCAACAATATTTGTAAAAAAAACATGTATTGAGTGGTCCTTTCGTTTGAAGAATTGTTTTCCTTAATTAAAAAAAAACAAATTGTTTAGTCAAACACTGTTTATTCCACTTTATATAACGGTATATTATTGGGTTATACCATTATATAAAGTGGAATAAACAGTGACTAAACAAATTACAATGTTCTTAAACTTCCACAGTGTTAATGCCTTAAATATGAATTATATATGAATAAAAAACAATTTTAATAAAATCAAATAAAAATGATCATCAACACAATAAAAAAATTCAAACAACACATACATTTGCAAAAACAAAAGTCACAAGACTTCCGTGGCCTAGTTGGAAAGACAGCCGTTTTCTGACCCGAAGGTAGCGGCTTCAATTCCCGCTGGAATCCAAATGTTTTGAAAAATATTCGTCTGACTTTAACTTAAGGCCTCAACATCTTTCTGATTGATTGTAAGAGATTTTTACATGGCAATAAGTCCATCAGGTTGTACCGTATACTCGTACAATGATAGTGTATTTAAAAAAGTCAAAATTATTTCATAATTACAAAGCTTAACAATATACAAAATCATTAATACGATACGGGACCGTCTCAAAATGGGCAGACCTCACCTTACCACACCGAGCATCATTTTTAACATTCATGCAGAAATAGAAATACAGTACCAATTCAACATCTTATAAATTTCGCAATCAGTCTTCTTTTATAACTTAAAAAACTGGAATTTTCTATAACTCTGTTAAACTTAAATTAAAACAGTTGAATTAGTCTATTGTTTGTATATTTTTATTTCTTTATTTGTTAGTTCCTTTTACTATTAGTTTAATTATCTTTATAACAGATATAACAAAAACAAAAAATTTGCTCAAAACTAAAAAATGAATATTCTCAGAGTGGCAAAACTTGAAGAGATTTAGAATCTCTCGTATCCGAAAAAAATGTGAAGTGGAAAATATTTTAAGATCAGTTAGAAACCACAAAAAACATTTTCCGGATGAAAAGGATAGAATAACACGAGTTCCCTACGTGAAAGTGCATACAATACCCGCTGGCAAGTCGTCCCACAGGAAGACCTTCAAAAACATAGAAGAATAACTGGGAGTCAATATTCCGTCAGTGCTGATGATAACAAACCAAAGGTTTAACTCAAAAGAAAGGAGGAGAAGATAATCATTGTGTCATATATAAACCATTATACATGACGCTCAGTGTGGTTCGGTGCGGGCCACTCGTCTTGAGAGGGTCCTGTGTTGTATTGATATATTGTTATTACTATAACTAAATACTGTAACTATAAATTTTTGTAAGAATTTTGAAGTATTTACTTGCATTCTTAAGTTTTTTTTATTTTGAATGTATTTTCTTATTTGGTTTAGTGTTTTAAATTTAAAAAATCTTACTTTTGGAATATTATGCCCCTATTAAGATACACGCAAAAGCCTAGTATACTGAAGACACGACAAATGAAAGGCAAAAAACACGGATCCATATAATTGTGTCCATTTCAAAATACCTGTTGGTTTTTTTTCATAAATTATGTATGTTATTTATAAAATTTCTTAACATTTATAAATACATTTATGTTTTGTAATTAATGAAACTCACTACTTATAGTTTTAAATGTTTTTAAGGCACATTTTACCGTTAATAATAAATAAATAAATCAATTTATAGAAAAACATAGCTTGAAATTTGACACCCATTTCTTTCATAGTTAAACTGACAGTTCCCCTGCAAACGTGTAGAGGATAATAGCACATTAGACATAGGACAATCCGTGTTTTCCTGTCTTTTCATGCAGTCACAGACTTCCTCGACTTCAACTCGACATTAATAATCCAATAGGTAATGGTATTTCCTAATAATTACGGTTGTCCGGTCCCGAGATTAATCATGGTAATTGCTGAGAATGGATATCCAGACAGACAAAAGGAGGAGTTCCGGTAATAAGGGAACAGCTGCTTGTTCACACGGTTAGTCATTGACTTGTCATTATTTCTTCAGCAGGAGACATATATTTAAATAAAACATACAATTTTGAAAGGAGAAAATAAGTCTGTAATCAGTTGACTTTAAGGCTTTCTGTTGACAGGGATCATTATCCTTGTCACTATCAAACTACTGCGCAGCAAAAATCAACCTAATTGTTCTTGTCTACATGGTATACAAGTGAATGACCAGATTATATATATATATATATATATATATATATATATATATATATATATATATATATATATATATATATATATATATATATATATATATATATATATATATATATATATATATATATATATATATATATATATATATATATATATATATATATATATATATATATATATATATATATATATATATATATATATATATATATATATATATATATATATATATATATATATATATATATATATATATATATATATATATATATATATATATATATATATATATATATATATATATATATATATATATATATATATATATATATATATATATATATATTTATATATATATATATATATATATATATATATATATATATATATATATATATAATATATATATATATATATATATATATATATATATATATATATATATATATATATATATATATATATATATATATATATATATATATATATATATATATATATATATATATATATATATATATATACTATATATATATATATATATATATATATATATATATATATATATATATATATATATATATATATATATATATATATATATATATATATATATATATATATATATATATATATATATATATATATATATATATATATATATATAAACATATTCATTTATTTATTTAACATTTAACTGCAAAAACAAATCTGGTGGGATTATTGCCAGGCGGCAATCTCTTCCATCCGACAAGACCAAAGTAAATAGAGAAAGTTACATACATGGTCACAAAAAACATTCAAATGACTACCCATCCCCACGAAATCTACGAACACATACATGAGTATCTCATAAACTTCACAAAGACAAACAGTTACCCGAACATTCCTTTTCATATAAAGTGAGATATCGTCAATCAAAGGAAAAGGAAGGGATGGTGGAGAGAAAAGGAAAAAATTAGGAATGAAACACGTTATATTACTGACTAGAAATTAAGAGTTTTTCAGTCGCTTCTTAAAGCATGTCAAGGACGGAGAGAGTCTAACATTGGTCTGTAACTGGTTCCAGAGTCTCCTGTACAGTAAATGATGATGTAAAAAGAAGAGCGGTGAGCTGGGAAGGCAATAAACAATCTCTGTTTGAGCGTATTGCAATTCTATGATCGGAAAGACACTGAAAATTTTCGGCGAGATAAGAGGGGGCGGCAATACCGTTAAGGATAGTAAACAATAGAGATAGTATGTGAATTAGGTGTCTATTTCTCACGTTCAATCAGTTCAGCGCCCTCTGATATGAAGTGATATGACCGTACTTTCTTAGGTTAAAAATAAATCTTAGACAAACATTTTGAATGCGCTGTAATTTGTCCAGCTGTATAAACCTAAACAAACATACCATCGCGGCATTTTCCTGTCTGGGTAGGGAGAAAGGAAAGAGCGCCAGACTTAATTATTTCAACACATACCCTTCGCCTCTTCTACATCTTCTTATACAACTCTTTTTGTTTTTTTTTTTTCAAAATATTGTTCGCTTGATCCAACCATACTCTCCTTGGCTTTCCTCTTCCACGCTCTGCTCTCAGTTATGCACTATATGTTTGTTTTGTTACTTTTTCTTCATCCATTCGTTCTACATTTCCAAACGTCTCGGAGTGTTCTGCATATCTTAGTTAATAAATCAAACCAAAACATATTGCGCTATCTTCATACGAAACAAAGTTTAATATTATATAAAAAATCAGAGGAAGTACTTGAATAACAATAAAACCTTTGCGTGAAGAAACATATTTTAATTAATTCACAAAAAATAAAATGAAAGTATTATTTTTATTGCACCTTACATTAAGCAGATAAAATATTGTATTTGGTTTATTTTTTATGAAAATAAAGCAACGTTGTTTTGATTATACGTAATTTATTTAACCTCTTCAGACCTGTATTAAATGTAAAGTTTAAAAAAAAAAATTTCTTGTGAGTGAATTATTTACACTAAATGCAACATTATGTCGTATAAGTTTAGATAGATGGCGCCCAAAACGTTCCAAGTCGATGATACAGTATCCTACAGTTCATTCGTTATCGTTAGGAACAGAAATATACCACAATGTTTACAACGTGCATATGCACTCTGTGTCCATTATAATGGACGCCGTGTCTAAAGATGTTAAAATAAGGTACTTGCATTGATTGTTACTTTGTAACAATTTAAATTCAATACAAAAAATGGTTATTTATCTTTCAAATATATAAATGAAACTGTTTTATCATTATTGTACCTATAGAGATATAAATTGATGTGTATGAGATGGTGTATGGAAGTAGAAGATACAATTGATGTGTGTCGGTATAGGAAAGTCTGGCGCTGTCTTCTTTTCTTACTATGGCAGGGAAATGGCGTCGTGGTATGTACGCAATATGATTTTTTTTCTTATCTTATTTTTCATAATATTTGTCGTTTAAAAAAATGATTTTGTGAAAAGCTTTATGTAGTGAAAATTTGCTACCTTGACTACCGTCAGTATAAACTAATTTAATTTTCCAGTATTAAAATTGCAATGTTTTGTTTATTATGAAAATGTTTATTTTCTACGATCTGACGTGCACTGAATAACCTATTGTGTTTTATTTTCGTATGTTCATTATTCATATTGCAAATAATTACAGGGACATTATTGAAACTGAATCATGTTTTAATTACTTAAATTCAACACTTTATTTAAACGTATGACCTTTTTAAACTATAAAATATTTTTCGTTGACTGATATATTACAAATAATAGTTCATATGGGAAATCTGATCCTGTGTATCCAAATAATTATTATGAACGTGGAACAGAATTATTACTTTTTAATGAAAAGTAATTTTTGTAAATCCAATGCAATTAATCACTTTATTTAATGAATTTATTAATGATGCTTTTAGTTAAATATTAAGTAAAGTTACTAACCAAAGTTGTAAAAACTTTTGACATCTAATGTAAAATAACTTCTTTTACTGAAAAATATATAATTATATTACTAGCTTTGTTATTTAAAAACAAATAAAATTGGTTACATTTTTTCTATGATATAAAATATTTTCCTTAATTTAGTTTTTACGTCAAATTAAATTATTCGCATTATATCAGAACAATTGCTAAATTTTTAAAGCTTAATGAGTTGAAACTTTGAATAATCTATAATTGCATTTTTTAAATTGATTTAATTATGTTGGCTCGTATAATTTCATAATGTCTTTAATTTGGTGGCGCAAATAGTCCTAGTTTTGGTGGGTTGCCTATTTAAAAAAATGTATATTCTTATATCTCAACTTAAATTCCCTTAAATAAATAATTCGTATGTTTGTAGTGTAATTTTCATTATTTCATGTTCTATGTAGCAACAATTAATTTATGTTTATTTTTCTGTGTTAAAATTGCAAATATTATTTTTGCTGTATAATGCCGAAAAATGCTCTTGAAGGGTGAAAGGAAGAAAATTAGGAAAAATAACTTTGAGATGTTTTATGTACTTTGTTAAATTCATTACATCACTTATTTTTTACACAAATAAATAAAGCAAATATTTTTTAATTGTGTAAGAGCTAAATAAATATTTGTTATAGTACATTATAAGGTAGGTTTTTTTTTATAGATGAAGAATGACATAAAGTGGAAATATGTTAGTGCCACAATAAAATTTCCTTAAAGAACTTGTTTGCTCGGCACTTCAGATTTTTTCATTACATAATTAATGAAATCGCCGTGGGAAATGGCCGCAGTCGTGACTACTCGAAGCGAATGTTACCATTTGGAAAACAAAGCATTTTGTACGAATATATATTGCCTTTTATAAGGTACACCATCTATTCATTGTACCTATACGTACAGGGGGGAAACCACCCCAATGGTGGATTTCTTTGTTCGGATTATCTAATTAATTAATAAGTATAAATATACCTTTGTGAAAAATGTAAATGTTTTTTTATTCAGTAAACAGTTGTTTGACTTCCTAGATTCCTGTTAGAATTTCTGATTTTTTAAATTCCTCCTGTTAAAAATTGACGACCTCCTTGACTTACTTGAAATGACGGCTATCTTTCGATCTCGGTGGTAACACGTTCCATTACCGTTGGTGCCCCATTTTATTAAAAAAAATCTAGTCTAAATTTCAATTAAGACTCATTTAACATTTTTATGGTTGGTTGGAAGAGTTTGCCACATATAAATAAGTCCTTCAGATTGTACTACGTACAACGTAAGTGTAATACAATAATGCAATAAACGTGATGTATCATCGATCAATGAAAAAAATAATCGCTAAAGAAGAAAGGAAAATCGGGAAGAATCGCGTAACATACCTTGAAAGTAAAAGTGTTTTTAATCGCTTTATAAATTATGTCAGTAAACTGACAGTCGACGTCACATAAGACAAACAATGATGCAGGACCATAACAGGCCAACAGGCCTAAAATAAGATGAAGAAGAAGAAGAAGAATGAGGCCAGTCTTATGTATAATACAAGTATATTGTTGAAACTGTATATTATTACATTTTCATTGTGTACATTACATCTTTGCAAATTTATTTCCAATGTGAAAGAGTTTTAAATAGGCCTCAATTAAAAACCAGAGTGGAACTCTCTCTAAAATAAATTGGGCTGCAAGGGGAATCGAACTCGCAACCCTCCGTTAAAACCGCAAGCCATTTACCAACTAGGCCACGGAGGTTTACAATGTATTTATATAGTATTTTTATTTATTTATTCTTTTATCTATGGTACATCGTACACCGGCGAGCTTATTGCTAGACAGCAATTTCTTTTAACCAACCAGCTTATGTTGGATACATTAAGTTATTTTAATCCATGACAGATTATATAAAAAAATATTCGTTGAAAATCAAGTACAACGGAAAAACAAATAAATAATCTCTAAAATAATGGTAGAACTTGAAGAAAGGAATTCGTTCAATGATAAGGAAGGGAAAATAGGGATGAAAGAATATTCTGAATCAAGTTATATTTTTCTATTCTCTTTTGAGCGTAATTAAAAATGGTGCACGTCTTATAACTCTTGAAAATTCGTTCCACAGTTGCGCCGAATGAACCGCAAACGAAGATGTATAAAATGAGGTCTAGTGTGTTGGTATGGAAATGAGTCTTTCATCGCCTGATCGAATAGAACGTCCATGTTCCTTAAGAAAGTTTTTTTCTGTTAAAAAATAAGTTTTTCGACTTATGTCAAAATTATAGCAGTTTACCTTTTATGCTTTTTTTTCGACTTATGTCAAAATGATATCAGTTTTCCTTTTATGTGTCAAACCACTTTCTTTTCCGCAATCTTTGTTTCTAAAAATGGGTTAATATACTAATGCGTAGTTCGGATAGGCTTCACGCCCGCGTATATATAAAGGCTCGGCTACATAAATTATTCAGATGTAGAACAAAGCGCGGCGTATTGTGTAATTAAAGTATTAAATGACTCGTTACGCATAAGAACTGGGGGTGTAATTGGCGGGCCCGACGTCCTTGTTTAAGGCTGAATTATCTCCGACCTTATTTACCCTGCTTCCCTTCCCTCCCTCCCTAGTGGTGGGCGCCACCTAGCCTTGCCGAATATTTCACAAAATCACGAACAAGCCCCCCCCCCCACACTTTTTCTAACGTTTTAATTATGCGCTAATTTTGTTTATTATTCATTTGAGAAAATTTTCTAAGGAAAGCTTATCTTGATAACGGCCGACCCAAAAATAATAATAACTATATGTATCTTAAATAAATATACATACTTTATAAATATAGGATTAAAATTGATATCAAGTGTTTATCTCGTTAACTGTTTTCTTTGTCCCTTTTTATTCTTAAATATTTACAAAGTCGACTTAACATCTCAACAGCTTTCAGTTTTTTTTATGTTCACTAGTAATTTCGCACGGAATTCTTGAACCATTGTTTTTATTGTGTCGTCGTGTTATTATAAGATACATTTTATTTACTTTCGGGTGCGTCTGTGGCTACCAGACGGGATTTTTTTACTCTGATTTTTTAAAGTAAATTGTGATTTATTAGATTTTTGACTATTTGAATATTTCTAAAGCTATGCACAATATTCCATTTTTTATATAAAAATAATAGATATGATCGAAGTCATATGTATCTTTATATCCTCGAATACTAGGCGGAAAAAATGTCTGTCATTCGAGGGGAGTAGCACAGCGCAAGATTCGAACCGGCAATCTTCCGCATGGAAGACCAGTGCTTTATCGCGCGGCCATAAATCGCTTGATATTTGTAGTCTTTTTTTATTGGTTTTAGTGGATAAGTTTATTTGTTGTTAAATTAATGGGTTTACTTTGTTATTGCAACAGTTATATTATTGTTGCGTCGTATTCAATAAATCAACGTTCTCTATTTCTGGTTAACGTTCGTCTTCTCTAGTAATATTTCAATTATATCGGTCTTTGTCTAAATAAAAGTGTTGGAGATATGGGTAGCGTGCGAACTTTGGGAATCACTAGATAACAACCCTTATTTGATTTTGATTGATTTGAACAATTACAGGAAATTATTTAATGCACACATATCAGATAGTTTATAAATAATACTAACTATTGGGTGTTAACATAGTTGTGTCCGTTTTTTTCAAAATAAAATGAGCAAAAGTAAAACAAAATGGTAAATAACCTTTACGTCATTCGAAAGAAAATTTTCTGCTCTACAAGATACTGTGTTTGCTTTTACGTTACATATATTATTTTATTTGATTACAAGCCTTCAAAATAGAATGTCAAGTAGACGAAAGTGAGCATTTTCGACACCTCCTTCTGTTCGCGTTCAATCGAGGGAATAAAGCTGCCAAAGCTGCTCGCGATATTTGCGAAGCGTACGGTGAAGATGCTATGAATTAAAGGACAGTTCGTCGATGGTTTTGGCGTTTCAAAGACTGTAATTTCGACCTGAAAGACATGGAGCGTTCCGGGCGACCAGTGGACTTCGATGAGGACCGCTTTAACCATATTATTCATGAAGATCCCCTTCAAACCACCGTAGAATTGGCTGAGCAGATGAATCGTAGTCACATGACTGTATACCGCCATCTTAAATCAATGGGAAAAGTCCAGAAGTTCGGCGACCATTTATCTGCTCAGCCAATTCTACGGTGGTTTGAAGGGAATCTTTAAAACGCAAAAACCATCGACGAGCTGTCCTTTCATTCATAGCATCTTCACCTCACCGTACGCTTCGCAAATATCGCGAGCAGCTTTAGCATCTTTATTCCCTCGATTGAACGCGAACAGGAGGTGTCGAAAATGCTCACTTTCGTCTACTTGGCATTCCATTTTGAAGGCTTGTAATCAAATAAAATAATATACGAGTATGTAACGTAAAAGCAAACACAATATCTTGTAGAGCAGAAAATTTTCTTTCGAATGACGTATAACCTTTACCATTTTGTTTTATTTTTGGTGCTCATTTTTTAATTTGGAAAAAACGGACACAACTTACGAGTATGTTAACACCTAATTATAAACATATGTACTTGAACAGGACAGTATTAAAAATCGGCTTAGATGATACTCCACAATATAATTTTCAGTTTTTTTTTTTACTCATATCAAAATAATTTGAGTACCTGAAATGATTTACCGTGGTAAATTGTTAGTCCAATTAAAATCGTATTCACTGCGACAATATCACAGCACTTAGTTTTTGATTAACTTGTATAAGATTACAAATTCCGTCTCAATTACCGGTTTAAATTTCTGCCAAACAAAACTGCTGAAGATTGTGTCGCGTTATGACAGTCACAGGTTTTATGATTCTTTGATTTTTACAAACGTTGACCAACACAACAAAGAATCGTATCTAAGTATCGCTATACGTTTCCATCGATCCTTGAATGTTGAATGGTTTCCTTGTACATTTTATAAAAACTTTCGTTCTCGGTATCGTATGCACCATCGTCACGCGAATCGTTCCTAGCGAACACAAAAAGTCTGTTAAATATGTAACAGCTGAAGTATTAAACGGTAAGAAACCAAATATCTTGGCATTTGGAAGACAACGGCTTCAATGAAAATGTATATATATTAATTTAGCTAAATTTGGTTATTTTGTGTAAAACAAATTGAATACGTAACATATTGGTTTTATTTCAAATTGAAACCATTCCACTATGATTTCGCCTTGATACAAATAACAATGAAATTTCCTACTTAGTCCTTCGACGTTCTTGGTTAGTTTTCGTATAATTCTGGCGCAAGTTTTTCAATTGACTCGTGGGGTTTGCAGTGCAGACAGACGCGAAAACAGGAATATAGTTTTTTTTCTCTTGTTTTGTTTCGTCTCGCCAGAAACCTGTACAAGCTATGTGACATTGCCCTAGGTCTAGAACGCGAGGACCTTCGATGTGGAAACAGGACTCGACTTGCTAGAAATTCTTGTATGCAAATAACTGTAATGTTTTATCTCGTTTTCTGGCCTTAACCTGACTTCAAGATTATATTGAAATATGTTATTTTTTATTAAACCGTATGAAAATGTACTATTTTTGACGAAGAACTTGTAAGACCTGTTTATTCAAAGAAGTTTAAGTAAACCATATGAAAATGTACTATTTTGACGAAGAACTTGTAAGACCTGTTTATTCAAAGAAATTAAATTTCCTATGATGGGATAGTTTTATTAAAATTATATGTTTTGTTGATTAATTCTACTGTTTATCTTTGTACTCAAAGGTTTTTTTAATTAAATTATGTAATTAACATATATCGTCATTGTTGCTATGCCTCGTAGTCGAGAGGATCCCCTCTTCATTCCAACTTCACTTCAGTAAGAAAGCGAAGTTGTGCCGTGGAGTTTTTTTTGTGTGTGACCTCTTGCACACCAGCAAAATCACCGGGCACACCGCTGTACTGGATCCGATGGCACACCGAAGTTAGACGATCGGAGTACATCGGCATTTATTTTGTAGAATAGATATAACTGATGTCATAGGTGCGTATACCCTCAAATAATAGGCGGTAAAAAATATCTGTGTCATTCGAGGGGATTAACACAGCGCGGGGTTCGAATCGACAACCTTTACGTGCGTAAGTCCAGTGCGTTACCGCACGGCCATGCACCTATGTAAATTAACATATATATTTATATTAGAAAGACATTTATATACAAATTACTCACATTAGCGCAACGCAGTGCAAGTTTTATTACATATTTATCGGGTATTTATTAACAAAAGAAACGACGCTGATGTGTTTTACATAACAAAGTTAAAATTAAAAGATAACATATCAATATCTTTGAAAAAAATCTTGTAATTTTAGATAGATACATCTAACAAGATAGCAATTTTAGATAGATACATCTAACAAGATAGCAACGAGTCAATTAAATCAATCAACAAAACAACAATTACAAAATATAACATAAAAATTAGATTTTTTTACGAAGGGGATGTTGTAAGACAAATTACAAATAAACAAACATACATCGGCGGGTTATTATTTTCTCTTCCAACCAATTTCAGAATAACAGCCCCTTCCCCGTCAAGACCTTAGATTGTGGAAATACTTAAGAAGCATTTCATTGGGCAAAGGTATAATCGGCGGGTTATTATTTTCTCTTCCAACCAACTTCACAATAACATTCCCTCCCCCGTCAAGACCTTAGATTGTGGAAATACTTAAGAAGCATTTCATTGGGCAAAGGTATAATCGGCGGGTTATAATTTTCTCTTCCAACCAATTTCACAATAACAGCCCCTCCCCCGTCAAGACCTTAGATTGTGAAAATACTTAAGAAGCATTTCATTGGACAACGGTATAATCGGCGGGTTATTATTTTCACTTCCAACCAACTAGACAAAATGTTTGAACCAACCAAACAGAAGTTACACATATGCTAATTGCTATTATGGACTATCATCTTAGCAGATAATAAATTGCTATTGTGGGCTATCATCTTAGCAGATAATAAATTTATATACTTCCAAAAAAGTCAGCATGCGAGACTTTTCCAAATACATAATCAACTCTCCATATTATTCTGTCCAGACATTTTTCCTTAACATTTATTTATAACGAATAATTATTATTGCGAAAAACGCTCATAATGAAATAACAATACGCCGAACAACAATCAGAGAGAAAATGTCGGTAACGATTTGCATACTATCATCATCGTCATCACCACAGTATGTGACAACGATCTTCACGCCTTCGGTCACCGACACATCGTGCATAAATACGTGCCACCCCTTTGTTTACTTGTCAGGTATGTAAAGAGGATGGAGCGGTAGAATGTTTTTGCACAACATGCACATACATGTAACTAACTCCTTTTGGTTCTTGGTTTTACTTGTATTCTCTCTTTTTGAAATTTATTGAACTTGGTCGGTCAAATTTTTGTTATCTTGCTTTACAACGCCTCCTGCTGGAATTATCTGATGTTTTCCACGCCTTTTTTTCATGCATTCACTTCAACATTTAAAAATTCTATTTTTTTATACTCACAATACAACTGAAGGTTTTTCAAGGTTGCTTTAACTGTCTCGCGATACTAGAATCACTTAGTTTATATTCCTTAATAAACATAGGCGTGCAAGGAATCACCCTCTGTTCTACATACCAACTTACAGAACGAATATCATGGCTAAACACTCAGTCACGCGTGGTATAGAGATATTGAACCAACTGAATGACACTCTGGATATAACATATTCGCGGTACCGCCTAGCAGAATGAGAATAATCCTGGCTGATATTCTTCCTAAGGAATACGCTAACTCTAGAAGCAGACCCTCTTTGTGTAACAGGAGAAATCCGTGCAAAGTGGATAAAAAAATACATTTATATATTTTTTTTCACATTCATCGTTTACATACAACTAAATTTAATATTCTTATTATTTTAATCCAATATATAGTTCAAATGTGAGTGGAAGGTGTGGTATAGGAAGATCCAAGGAAAGTATGGTTGGATCAAGTGAAATATATTTTGAAAGTAGGAAACATGAAAAGTCAGAGAAATCATAGGAATTGTATGAGGTGTACTCTCTGCGTACCCCCAAAGGGATAATATACATGCATACATAACCATCACGTGATGGTTATGTATGCATGTATAGTATGTAATATGTCTGTTAATATGGACTGTTGTACCTCCGAAAGCATGGCTAAAAATCCTGAACTATCCCTTTTGATGTCACTACCTTCCCATCCTTACACTCAACAGATGTAAATATTTGTTTTTTAATTTAATAAAAATAGTGGGTTCGAGTCTCTAGAGGAGATTTTACTCTCCTCGAGGGCGCTCTAACTAATTAAATTGTCATTTTATTATTATTATTGTTATTATGTGATTAAACAGTTCTATAGCTCGAGTGTTGATCACGATTTGACAACATAGCATCTCAAACGTGTCGTCCCTTTGATTATTTTATTTTCAATTCGTCGACACTTCATAAAATAACAATCGCGTAACGACTAAGTATGGCGACGTTTCGTAAAAAAAACTCGGACCTCATTATTTCGTTCGCCCAGCTATGTGGGACGAAGGAAAACCTGCATTTCTATGGCGTGACGAGGCCAAATTATATCGTGCCACAGACCGAGTATAGCCATCGCGACAGTAGATCTGGCGTGGCTTCAACACATTGTGAAATTCGATCGATATGGATACATGTTGTTTTCATGAAATTTTATAAACGCGATTATTGTACGACTGTCTCACAAAGCTTGTCTATACTTGTATGTAAAAGATTCTGACTAACGCGAAACACATCACCAGTGGCTTAACACTTGTCCAAAACTGTTCCATTAGCTTTCTGAAACTGAATATATCAATGACTGAATTTAGATGGAAATCCTTCCCGGAAAGGCATACAACTTCGAAACATCATAGTACGTAGCCTAACGACTTCCGTGGCCTAGCTTGTAAGACGCCTGCCTCCCAACCCGGAAGTTGCGAGTTCAAATCCTGCTGGAAACCAGATAAAAAAAAAAAAAGATTCTCTAGTTTGGTTTTCATTTAAGATCTCTTTATTATCTTTCTGGTTGGTCGGAAGAATTGGAATGTAAACAACAAAAGTGTTATACACTACATTACGTAGAAAATTTTCCAGCCCAAGAATATAAAAAGGTTATAGAATGATTTGAAAAAAAAGTTTTTCAAAATAGTCACCCTGTTGATGAATGCAATTTTTAAAACAATTAATTCATTTGTCAATACCACTAAAAAAATATTTTGACATTTCTGGTGTGAGTTTGATGTTGCTGGTCTTCTTTGACGAGGGTCGTCTTCTATAGATTTTCTGCCGAAGCGAAGCTGTTAAGCCCAATCTTTCACTGTGGAATATGACGTAAAAAAATCTCCGTACTCAGCATCTAAATATCGTTTAATTATTGTCTGACTTTTTTCCCTTCTTTTAAAACAAATTGAATAGCCGTGCAATATTTTTTAGCATTTTAAAATATAACAACAAGCCGAACTACCGCCTCCATTCTCGAAGAACTGAGAATCACGGACAGATGGTCGTCCGATTCTTTGGGCACATTACTCTTGACTAAAGAGACAGTTTGGAGAGGTTTGTGGTTACTGGAGGCGTGGAAGGACAACGCGCAAGACGAAGAATCCCAGTGCGTTGGACTGACCAAGTGAGAGAAAACTGGACTACCCTTCGAACCGTGGAGTGCAGAGATGAGTTGAGAAGAGTCGTCGGAGGCTATCATGGGAGTCACGATGCTTAGTCATGAGCTAACATACATGACAAGATGATGACCATATACGAGTATAATAGCCCCCATCCACCACCTCCCTATCCTGACACTTACGTTGTTTTATGATTATTATTATATTTTATAAACATTTTAATTTCTCAATAATAGTGGGTGTCGAATATCGAATTACAACACCCTTGAGTACTGTCTAAACGGTTCTATATAAATTTTCCTTTTAATATTATATTGTGTCAATTTTTGTATTCATCTCATTTTAACGAACGCCCACTGGAATATAATATTTAACACTTTGTTACCTGAACATATAAATAACTTGTTTATTGCATTTTTTGTTAATTATCTCTTGTAGTAGGGTGTTAGAGAGGGATTAAATTTTTTTAAATTATTTTTTATTCTAAGTTATCCAAAAAAGGGTGGTACAAATTTGTACCGTCAGTAAACAAAAGCATAATAAAACGACAAATATGTTTTGAACAATCGTATTATTATATCAATCAATTTTACAAAAAAATGTTAATGGACTTCTACTTTCAATAAACACACTTACCTGCCATTTTCATTAATATTTTTATATCCAAAAATGAAC
Organism: Odontocerum albicorne; assembly: GCA_949825065.1. Lineage (NCBI taxonomy): Eukaryota > Metazoa > Arthropoda > Insecta > Trichoptera > Odontoceridae > Odontocerum > Odontocerum albicorne. The sequence continues at coordinate 12,833,067 of OX463857.1, forward strand.
AATAAAACACGCGTCCAATCAGTGTGACAGTCAACATTCATCTGAGATACCTGGTGGCATTTTTAATAAATACACGTTCCAATACTGTTTGTATTGTAAAATATTAGTACACATGTGTGATGACACGGATTGATCAAACAAATTTTGATGTATAATGCTAGAATGAACGTTTAAATCTGGTGCTACAAATTTGTACCGTCAAATGGCAAAGGGTTAAACCGCAACTGTAACATAAAGGGAGGCTAGTAATTTAACCTCATATTTGTGTCATATGAAATTTATTAATGTTTTAATTGATTTTGGCAAAACAACGTCGGGGTCAGTGAACAACTGTAAGTTGTGATTAAAACCAATATCGAACCAGAATGTCCTTGCCATATTTTAAATTTAATTTAACGGAAAGATGAATTAGAAAAACAAATAAAAATGTTACTCATCAGATTCTGTAATTTTCTTCTCTCAAAGCGTTTTCGTTTGTTCTTGACTCATTCGTAAAGATCGATTCTTCGAATGACCGAACTTCGCCAGCTGTTCCTTGAACCTTCTTAGATTTCACACAAACTTTCATCTTTCTTCTGCTTCAGAGAATTGTTTATTTTATGAGAAATTGTCATGTCAGACAAACATGAAATTTTCGCTAGAATTCACTCGATTTGATAGCCTTGCCATTGTTTGTTATTGCGCTGGCAAATTTCTCGTTTCATTTATTTCGGAAGATTAGTTTGTTTGCAAATTTCCGAAATTGTATAGTGCGACAGTCTGAAGAAAAAAAACAGTATGGCAGCAATAACAGTAGATAAAAGTAAATATACGAGTATTTTAGTATATTTTTCTAAAACCTTGTAATTTAATATCGAAACTGAAGGAAAATAATCCAATAGTGATTTTAACGTTACTGTGTCACGCGAAAAAAACGATAGTGTCTTGTTAGCTTCGAGGAATTTTATTCTTTGAAAGTTTATAATAATCTGAATGCGTCTTAAATTACCGTGACTTGTTTTAATATTTCTGTATTGTTTTGTATTGCATTACACTAACGTTTTATTCAGTACAACCTGGCGAAGATGTCGCGATTCCAGTTTCATACTGTAGAACATTTTAATGAGTATTATAAGACTAGACGATTGACCTACGCTGTGCACGTAAACCGAGTTTTATAAAAACTTTTCTGAACTGCAATGTTATATATAAAACGGTCCTTCAGGACAAAAAAAAACGACAAAATGTATGAATGTATTCTTAAAAACGAAATGCAAATTTTCGATTATCCGGGGTCGCATTAACCAGGTAACAGATTAACCGGAGCGGTATAAAATCCATTTTTTAAAAGTATTTCGAAATGCTATTTAAAATATAAAAATATTTTTTTATTTCGATTACATAATTTGTTACAGAAAACTATACTGACGATATTGCGAATACGATATCGAATATAGTATTATATACTATATTGGTACCAATGATGTACGAGAGTAAAACGTGGACGGGGAAATATACTGACACAAGCCTAATAAATGCTGTAGAAATGCGTGCATTGAGAATAGTACACGGAGGGACAATGTATGACAATGGGAGGAAGTGATAAGAGATGAACGTGAACTTAAGACTGTTGTGTTAAATAAGATGAAGAGGAGCACGCTGTGCTGATTTGGGCGTATGGAATAAATGAATGAAGAAAGACTAACAAAACAAATATACAGTGCAAACGTAAGTGGAAGGTGTGTGAGGGATGACCAAGAAAAGTATGGTTGGGTCAAGTCAACGATATTCTGAAAGAAGGCAATGTAGAAAGTCAGAAAAATCTTAGAATTTGTATGAAGGTGTATGGATGGTGATGAGGCGAAGGATGTATGTCGAGGTAGAAAAGTTTGGCATTCTATTTCCTCTACCTACCCAAACAGGGAAAAGGGGGGATTAATGGTATGTATGTTTGTGTATACGTCGACTATGATTTCTGGACATATGTGTTTTTTAACCATATTAAATCTCCGTGGCCTAGCTGGTAAGACGACTGTCTCCCGACCCAGAGGCTGCGGGCTTATACTCCGCTGGAACCCTTTTTTTTTTAAATGATTCCAGTCTGGTTTTCACTTAAGGCCTCTTTAACACATTTCTGGTTGGTTGGAAGAGATTGCAACATCGTAATACTCCTACCATGTTGTACTGTATACAACGAAAGTGTTATACAATTAAAGAACATCCAGATTCAATCAAGTCACTTGACGTGTATGTTGTTACACAATTTTTCCTAAAATTAATTAATCGTGTAAAACGAGGGATGCTCGTTTTGTTATTATTAATATTATATATGCTCTCAACCGTGGGATATGTGAATTGTGAAACGAAAAATTCACAATGTTTTAGGATTATACCATACATACAAGCAGTGCACACGATATATATAAATATAAATCCTTTGTCTGAATGAATAAACAAAGAAAAATCTGTCATTAAAACACTTTTAAAGTTTCTTACGCCAGTATTAATCTTTTAATTTAAATATACATACTTTTTATTCACCAACAAGTAACTTTCTTTGCATGTGGCTTGAACTAGAGCAGTCAAAACATATCGACGAGTCACACCATTTCCCTTAAGGGGTAGGCAAAGAAAACATGCACCTTACTTTCCTAACTCGACACACATATTTAGCCTTCTACACATCCATTCACCTTCTCATACAACGTCTACAATTTCTCTGACTTTCTACGTTTCCTTCTTTCAAAATATAATTCTTTGAACCTACCATTCTTTCCTTGGTCTTCCTCTCACCCGCCTTCCATGAATATTTGCACTATATATTTGTTTAGTTTAGTTAGTCTTTCTTCATTCATTCATTCCACATACCAAAACCATCTCAGCGTACTCTTTTTTTTATCTTTCTCAACCTATGAGCCTTAAGTTAACATTCATCCCTAATTATCCCTAATCAGGCTGTATTCCGCCTCCGCCATACGTTTTCACCGATATTCGATACTTCGATATTCGATATTTCGATATTCGATACTTCAGCATGGTGTATATGTGTATTTGTGATATTCGATACTTCAGCGTGGTATATACTCGTATGTGTATTTGTGATATTTCGATATTCGATACTTCAGCATGGTATATATGTGTATTTGTGATATTTCGATATTCGATACTTCAGCATGGTGTATATGTGTATTTGTGATATTTCGATATTCGATACTTCAGCATGGTATATATGTGTATTTGTGATATTTCGATACTTCAGCATGGTGTATATGTGTATTTGTGATATTTCGATATTCGATACTTCAGCATGGTATATATGTGTATTTGTGATATTTCGATATTCGATACTTCAGCATGGTGTATATGTGTATTTGTGATATTTCGATATTCGATACTTCAGCATGGTGTATATGTGTATTTGTGATATTTCGATATTCGATACTTCAGCATGGTGTATATGTGTATTTGTGATATTTCGATATTCGATACTTCAGCATCGTGTCTGTATTCACAATTGAAATTTTAATTGTGTTTTGTAAAAATGATCAACGGTCAAAATAAATTTGAAATTAATAAATATATAAATGTCAATAGTTTTTTTTATATGTTTTGATTTTATGTATTTTATCTAAAACATGTAATCAAAACATTATTCCTAACATTTTTCATTTAAAAAAGGTGACCTCACGAACATAATACACGCAACTTACACGTGTGTTAATACTCCGATGTTTTATTTTAATAACACACATATTTCTAACATATACAAACCCGATATACAAAGTCATGCTGAGTGTGTTCGTTGCTTTGATTCGCGATATTATTCACTCGCACATACACATATTCTGGAACACTTCTTAATTTAGCCGAAGCGCAAAAAAAATAATAACACGGTGGAAAAAAAATCGACGTCAACAACCATTGAATATTGCAAACCTATCCCAGCACATACCATGAACAGATCCTCAAATCGCAACGTGTATACAAGTTTTTTTGCTTGTACTTCTTACATTTCACGTCCCGCGCTCTTTTTCAGCAATTTTTGAGTAACGTATTTTAAGGATGGATATGGGTTTGGTAACATTGAAAAAAATGACTGCCGATTCTTATAAGTGATCTTATAAGATGTTCGATTTCGTTATAATACATCTGGGGTGACCAACTTTTTTAGGCCGCGTGCCAAAACCGACATTGAGATAAGGTTCGTGGGCTATACGTGTATTATTCAAAAGTTTATATTTATAACTTTTTTTTCATATGGGTACCTTTTCATTTATCTGAATTTGTATTTAGGACATACCGAAGAGCGTGGCCTTGGGTCAATATTGTCTTTGGTCCCAATACTCGAACCTTCGGGTTAAGAACCTCTGGAGTAGTCACGGAACTCGTGGTTTGTCATTGAATTGTTGACAACACTACCGCGCGGCGCATGCGGGTATTGTTACCAAAGGAACTCTTTTACCTGATTGCCAACTTTTTTTGGGTACCATCGGGAATTAAACACGAAACCTTTCGGGTGAAAGTCAAAAATCTTACCATTAAGTTATGGAGGGCATCTAGTTAAAATTAAAACTTGAATACCTAAAAACGAGTTAAGTCTATCGCTTGGCTTTCTACTTTACTGTTATAAATCCTCACCACCTCTTTATTGCTATAAATTTTAAACAACTGGTACTTCTCCGATCACCGAAGTTAATAATATATTGTCTTCAGATAAATGTTATCTTTACCATTGTATCAGGAACACAGGGATGCCAGAAACACCTATATGCAGGTCGGCCCACAGCCCAACACGTCCACGACCTAATCAGAAAAATATAGGTGAGAGGTAAACATGATCAAAAGTCAAACAAGACACTTCCCCCTTCATATTGCTCATATTTTGTCCCTTAATAGTCCAAACGTTTTAGTCGATTTTTTCAAGATTTATACGCGATAAAAATATCAATATTCTTAATGTAGATCTTGAATCTGTTGATTCGAAAATCATTCATGGGACGCAAAACACCCGCTGTCTCTCCCACCTTTTGGATAGCCTTTCTAGTATGTGATGTCCTGCGGAGATCTTGTATGCCGCTTTGTATGGGATTCCGTATCTACCAATCCTATCCACCACCTTCTCGTCCTACTCCATCTGACAATATACTTTGTATTGCAGGTCTGTCGATTGTGAAAGTTTCTAACTCCGATCTCCAAGAGATTTTCCTGCAATGTTCGTAATGTTCCATCTCGAATGCTCGAAGGCTCATAGTTCTGGTTTTAACATTATAGGTCATGATCGGTCTGACTCAGGTCTTATATTTTCGAAATTAACTTACGATTCCCATTTTTTTGTTTTTCAAAATCACATCTCGTAGACAAGTTTGTTTGTTTCCTTATTTCGTAGTAGAGATCATTGTGGCTGGATATGTGGACATTTAAGTGTTTTACATTACTTGCTCAACAAGCTTACCATCAATGACTTGTTTACATCTCTTTGATTGTTTAGATTTTTTAAAACAATGTCAACAATTAATGTCAACATTAAATGGAATCACGCATTCGTGAAATTAATCACACAAAAAACACTAAGCATTTTTAGCAAGGAGAATCCCAAAAAAAGTTTAACCAACCCTGAATCAAAGTCGGTCTAAAATCTATCTTAGCTCGATAAAAATTGCTCTTCAAGCACGACAACAACAACTGGACCACTGACTTGCATCAAATACCAAGAAACCACCAAGAAAGACCGCGTGTTGACCCTGCTGGGGTTAACGTATTATAAATCACACCGACGAATTACGTCATTCTATATGTTTTTCAACGCTTTTAATGGTGAATTATTATTTGGTTGAGACGACCATTACACGCGCTCTTTTTTGCCACACCGCTCAAGCACCCGTGATTTCTTCGTTCTTCGCGGCAGAGTTCATTGCGATGTTGTTTTTTGTATTTTATTTCTTTGCTTGCCTTCTCGCATTATTTTGTTAGACCTTAGATGGTGCCATTGTTAGCTATTTTTAATAGGCGTGTAATTTCCTTAATCAAGTTCATTGCCTTCGAGGGTTGCGATACTCAAACTGTTGGACGTTGATGTTCAATTGAATTTATTAAGCTATTTATGATAGATGAAGAATAAAGTGTTTATATGAAAATATGAATGGCGAAAAATCGACTGAGCGAGGAAAGGTGTCAGAAATGTAAGTGTACTAGGAAGAGGTAGACCGAGGTAAACGTGGCTGGATTAAGTTGACCAGATTTGAAAGAATATAAACTGAGATAAAAATGTGGGAGTATCAATGCATGAAAGAAGGTGAAATGAAAAAATCAGAAATAAATACATGAATAACATGGATGTTTTAAGTACAATGAAGAAAGGAACTTTAAGATAATTTGGACATGTGCAGATTATTAATGAAGCGAGTATACAAGTTAACAGTGCAAGTTTTGCATGGAAAAGGCAGACGGAGGTAAACGTGGCTGAATCAAGCTGAACAGATATTTAAAGAAGGTAAAGTGAAAAGTATCGGCAAACGAATAATATATATGCATGACGAAAAATATGAATATGGAGAAGGCGAAAGTTATGTGGTTCAATGTTGAGTGATGTCTGAGTGTACGTTTAACCAGAATGCCAATAACTAATAGCAAATTATTTTCATTGAATTATTGACGCCTCTCATGGGTGATGCTGCCTCCAATATTTGGCCATACATATGGATTTTTGAGGCATGGTGTGGGATGATTTATTCGATGGGGCTAGTAAAGAAATCTAGACAATTTTTAGAGATACTTCTGGTTATCAGCGTACATCGTGCTTTCAAAAAAATACATGCCAGTAAGGTTTTTAATAAGGATGTTAGTATCGCATTTCAGAAAACCTACAAAGATTTTTTTCCTCTTCAAAAAAGTATTTCCTTTGTAAGTTTTCTACTGGTTTTTTTTACCAAATATATTATATATTGATTAACACATGTACCATATGTTAGATGTCGGGAATTTCTCAATCCGCAGCCACTACCTTCTCTTGTTTATACTTAACCTATTTTATTTTTTGTAATATTTTTAACTTTTCGATAAGAGTGGTTCGATTTCCGAGCTAGAGCGCCCTTGAGAAAAGTCTGCTCTCTAAACGACGCTATATAAATTGTCCTTTTATTATTATTATTATTGAAATTAAAAGAATGAAAATATGTTCAATCTGTTTACTACTGCAAGGGGCACGGACAGGGCGTGATGGTATGTATGTTTGTATGCAAATGAGATATACAACATGGCTTCACCATCATAATCATCACGCAACCTCCCTATTGGGATAGACAAGGATAACAGATGCCCATTTTATTCTCATAGCGCACAACTTTTGCTTCTGTCACGTCCATACACCATAAATTTGTTCGTGCCACGTTCATTGAGGTATTCCCAAACTTCTCGTACCTTCTATACTACAATAGATAATTTTTGTAAATACTTCATTATTCATTCTTTCTACGTGACCGAATCATCTCAATGCTTCTTACTTAATCTTAAACGCTGCATCGTCTTTCAATCTACACGCTTTCTTATACTCGTATCTTCATTCCTTATTCTGTCATATGATTGATTTTTTAAACGTTCTACGCAACGCTCCCACTTCTTCCGCATTTATCTTACATTCATCACTTTACTGTCGCAACATGACATAATCAATATGCGTTTTTTATCGAAATCATTTATCTTACATTCATCACTTTACTGTCGCAACATGACATAATCAATATGCGTTTTTTATCGAAATCATTTATCTTACATTCATCACTTTACTGTCGCAACATGACATAATCAATATGCGTTTTTTATCGAAATCATTTATCTTACATTCATCACTTTACTGTCGCAACATGACATAGTCAATATGCGTTTTTTATCGAAATCATTTATCTTACATTCATCACTTTACTGTCGCAACATGACATAATCAATATGCGTTTTTTATCGAAATCATTTATCTTACATTCATCACTTTACTGTCGCAACATGACATAATCAATATGCGTTTTTTATCGAAATCATTTATCTTACATTCATCACTTTACTGTCGCAACATGACATAATCAATATGCGTTTTTTATCGAAATCATTTATCTTACATTCATCACTTTACTGTCGCAACATGACATAATCAATATGCGTTTTTTATCGAAATCATTTATCTTACATTCATCACTTTACTGTCGCAACATGACATAATCAATATGCGTTTTTTATCGAAATCATTTATCTTACATTCATCACTTTACTGTCGCAACATGACATAATCAATATGCGTTTTTTATCGAAATCATTTATCTTACATTCATCACTTTACTGTCGCAACATGACATAATCAATATGCGTTTTTTATCGAAATCATTTATCTTACATTCATCACTTTACTGTCGCAACATGACATAATCAATATGCGTTTTTTATCGAAATCATTTATCTTACATTCATCACTTTACTGTCGCAACATGACATAATCAATATGCGTTTTTTATCGAAATCATTTATCTTACATTCATCACTTTACTGTCGCAACATGACATAGTCAATATGCGTTTTTTATCGAAATCATTTCAATAACCTTTTTTTAAAAGAGAGAACTTCAAAAGTATCTTGTATAATTTTATTTGATTAGCCTTCCGACATATGGGTAGTGACATAATACTTTAATTTTCTAATATTATAATATATATAACTTTTCTTTTACACATTCTCTTTCACAAGATGTTTCGCTTATTTAAATCTTGAAAATATTATGATATTTCATTAACCGATCTTTCTGGCTCGATTCCCGATGGTGCCAATAAAAAACTCAAAAAAAGGTACTAGTCTAATTTGACAGCTCGTCTGTTAACGATACAAGCACGCATTGGACTTGTGCGTAAGTTTTTGTACTCAACGCGCTATGATATTATCAAAACGTATGATGACGAACAACATGTTGGAAAAAAGGCTGGACCATATGACTTTTGATTCCGTAACACTCATTTTCAATATTTGTCTTTACATATCTCATATTTACTTATCAGATTCTGTACAATTCACATCTAAACAGTAATTTATAAAGCATGCACATATATATCTCAAAACATATGACAAACAAACACTAATATTTGATTATCAATTAAATCAATAAAAAATATTAATCACCTATGATGAAATGACGAGGTGGGTGAAGCAATGAAACTAAAGAATGAAACCCACCGAAAATAAGAAATTCCACAGATAACATGGTGAAAGAGGCATATACAGTTCATATAGTTCCGAACAATGTTAGTAAATGATTTTCATTTATCAAGTGGAATCTTTTGGCAATCTTTTAAACACTTTTTACGATAAAGTTATTTAACGAAGACAATAAGTGTCACAGGGGCAAATGGAAAAGCCCAAAGCATGACCAAGAGAAGGCCAAGAAAGCCGTGATATTGGCAGATGAAGGGACTGTGCGAGACCCGACTTCAGCTGGACTGAGAAATATTCTCGATGACAAACTTCAGCTGAACTGAGAAAGTGGGCTAAGACTAACTTCCGAGGAGGAGTACTCTGATGGATAAAAGGGTAAATGAAATGAAGAAACGTGAACAAGCAAAATTTGAAAGAATGGATGAAAATGGTAATTGGAAAAGAGAAAACATCGACCCTTGTTTCAGAAATTTACTTCTTTTGACGTACATACGTAATATCGGACTAATTTGGATTCAAAAGGTTCACTTACAATAAAAGTATTTTTTATGAAAAAACATTTTTATTATATTTTATTGGAATAAACATAATGACATGAATTCTGGGAAATATAATATAATATCTTCGCCCTCCATCTCTTTATGTAATAAAAACAAGGAAAAAAACACGCATGTTTGTTAGGGTCGTCAACACAGAGTTGGACTACGGATTGGACAGAAATATTGCGTGATTTCGGGGTATCGTGACCTCTTGCTTTTATGTCAATTTTATTGCTAAACATTGGCTTTTTATACTTTTTCCTACTTTTCGATTGTAGTTTATGAGTTGTACTTTAAAAACCACCTTTTCGAAGCGCCCCTTTTGTTTTTTATGTCACAGATGTTTTTATTGGTTTATTGATTCTCAGCAGTTGAAGTATTTGTATTGGATTATTGATGTATAAAACATAACTTGCGGTTATAAGACTTAACCTCCACATAAACTCTACGTAATGTGAACGTTTGCTAATCTGGCAGTCGAACTGTCAAATATAACATATCGTGAACAGTAAACAGTTAAATATACCATATACCTTTCAACACGAGACTATCACAAGTCGAAATGCCACATTAAGGATATCATTTATTTTTGAAGTTTGACTTTTGAAAATATTTTATATAATATTATTACTCTTAAACTAAACTGCCTCAATAATTTCTACTCTGAAGAGTAGACATATAGAATAAAAAAAATTATGTTACAATAAAGAAATTCGTAAATAATTGCTTTACATAAAATTCTAAATCACCTTCTACGTATATTCACACCATCTCGCCATTTCTTTGTCGGAGTAGGCAGAAAGAACACATCCTTCGCTTCTTCTACATCCATACATATTCTCATACATTTCCTATGATTTATCTGACTTTCGAGGTTTCCTTCTTTCTAAATATCATTCACTTGATCCATCCATTATGTCCTTGGCCTTCCTCTACCACAACCTCTACTCGCGTTTGCACTATATATAATACATTGGTTTTGTTAGTCCTTATTCACTTGTTCGTTACAATTGCCCAAATTACCTTCTCATTTTTATTTCAAGACTGTCACGTTATGAATTTGAACTCCAAACTCTAAGAAGCCATACAAAACAGTACAAGTGTTTTCTTTAAAATTCCTGTGTGTGATCTAATACTAATAGCCGGGAATAAATACATGGAACTATAAATTGAGAGCAATGGGAACATGTTTTTCGATAAATTACTACTGAAATTGCAGTGCAGTCTCTCTCATAGTTTAATTATATATCCCTAGAATACATGTGTAATGTGTTGGATGTGTATTAGATGTTCTTCCACAAAGGAACATTTGACATAGATCAACATTTTTTAATTCTAGCATGTGCAAATGTGACCCTAACGAGGAAACTTTCGATCATATATACGAGTAATATTATATATTATTTGAATGCCCACTAAATGATGTATATCATATATTTTATGAAGACATTTTTTGACGAATATTCCAACGCCAACTATCACAAGAATGGTCATTGCGAACGCGTCTCCCTCCGTTTTTCAAGAGTCTTAAAAAAGTTATAGTTTCTTTGAAATGAATATTTATAATTGATATTCTTATTTGATAATCGTGATATTATTTCAAATTTTGATAGCGAAAACTTTACTATGATTGGGCTTCTAGAATTTAAAATATTTTGTATTGTCTACTAACGTAGTCAATTCAACGATGATTACACACATGTGTTATTTGACTGAATAAACTTGATTTTTTTTAATAAAAATTTAAATTGTATGAATTATTACTATTTATTTTCGCTCAAAAGCTGTATTAAATAATTATACGAATTAGATGTTTCTTGTTTGTTTCGTACAATTTGTTCCAACGATTGAAACAACGCTTTTTTGTTTCAAGGAGACGAAATAGCTCCAACACAACGTGTACTCTAGTCCAGCCCTGATGTTATGAAGCCTTGAGTTATTTCGCCATCTCATTGACCCCTTATGCTTATTAAAGGTAGATGAAAAAAACTATTGTTTTGAAACTAGCAAAGATTAGAGAAATTGGTTCAATATGAGTGAATGCCCATTATCCGTGACGAGTATAATAGAATGCACAATACAAAGTAGGAGATCAGGGTACTTGACGTTGGTGCCACCGTAGATGATTACGTAAACCATTTAGTAATAGGCATATGCTGTGGTATATCATCATCATCAATGGCACTACAGCCCATTGTGGGCCCCGGCCTCCTCCAGCAGTCGTTGCCATTCCCCCCTATCCTGGGATGCACTCCTCCAGCCCCTGATGCCAATCACGTTTGCATCATTCTGCACCCCATGCATTTGCATCATGCTGTGGTATATAGGGTAAGGAAATTCAGTATTTGCAGCTTGTCTGCCTCTTCTTCCTGCATTGGGTCCTTAATAATTACCAACAGTTTTAAGCCATTTGGCTTTATCTGCTGATTTTGGTTTCCAGTTGAGCTAATCATTAATGTTTTTAAGCGTCTCATGCAGTTCGTCCTTACATCTCTTACGCAGCCCACCTTGTTTTCTTCTGCCTTCCGTCAGCTCAACAAAGAGGATATGTCTTGGGAGGATATGGTTCAATATAAATAGATTCACTGAAGAACTGAAGTGAAACAATTTAATCATGGATGTTTAAATTCGTGAAGACCTACAAAGACAGATTTATGATGTATATATCTTGTCATTTGTTTAATCAAACACTGTTTATTCTATATAATATATAACGGTGTTACCCTACCGGTTTCAAGGTTTTCACCTCATTAGCAGCGGAGCACAAACAAGATTTTTGGGGAGTACAAACAACTCTTGTGAATGAACTCTTGTGAATGAGGGGAAAACCTGGAAACTGGAAGGGTTATACCGTTATATGTTATGTGGAATAATAAACAGTGTTCGATTAAACAAATTACAATGTATTTAAATCTCCACAGTGTTAATGCCTTAACTATAGATAATATATGTATGTTATATATCTTATCACGCCAAGTATATTACACCACCTTTTTGTCGTATGCTCGTAAGAATAAAAATAAAAATTACATATAAAATTTTTATTTCCATCTTTATTCCCCTCATTATTACTTCACACTCGTTAGTCGTCCTTGTATGTTATTGCAATAATTTTCAAATAGTGAATGGTACCTGAATATCCATCCTGAGATGTACGAGTATCTACGAAGTATCATTGCGGACGCGAAGACATTCACCATCTCGGATGTAGTCGTGATTTTCCACTAATCAATTGATGTCACTCACAGTTACCGACTTACAGTCAATTTCAATCACTTGTACAGTATATATTGCATTTTATTTGTTGACACTTCTTACGAGTGCATGGTTATACATAATACATGATGCATCTTGCAGGTTTATTGCTCTATAGTAATTTGTATCTTATCTTCTTATCTTACGTAATTTGTAATCCTGTATCTTACTGAGCACATATAACAGAAAAATAAGTTGTTTTTTTTTCGATTGTTAATTATACAATACTCCCTTGCAAACTCTCATCAACTTGATTGACAGTAAGATTCAATTACATTATTTTAGTATCAATCTTTTATTATTTAAGATTATCCAATTTAGTTTTATGTTTTTTTTTAATAATTATTTGACTCTGATATATGAAATGAATCACATCACCGCTTAAAACAGCAGACTCGTAGACTTGGCAAAAAAAAACGATGAATTATGGTGCAAAGTTTTATTTAGCTACACCAGCTGTTTTTAGATAGTTGATATACCTGAATATAGTACTTGAAGTATCTTCATACTAATGAATGACCTTCGAATAACCTAGCCTCCAATTCTCAATATTTAAAAAAAAATCTTGCATTTGAGGCAAAGTAAGTTTTTTTTGTATTTTCTATTAGGGTCAACTTGTTTACATTTAATTTCCCTAAAGTGTGTTTGTCAACTACTCGTGACCCCGCCTTTGGGATACTTTTGGCAAGACAATTTACTTCCCAAACATTTTGCACAAAACAGATACATGCCTTTTGCCATCTTTCTCAGATGGACATTCAAAGAAATTTTTCCCAAAAATTGTATTAGGTGTTAACATAAGTTGTGTCCGTTTTTTTCCAAATTTAAAAACGAGCACCAAAAGTAAAACAAAATGGTAAAAGTAATTAACGTCATTCGAAAGAAAATTTTCTGCTCTACAAGATGTTGTGTTTGCTTTTACATTACATATATTATTTTATTTGATTACAAGCCTTCAAAATGGAATGTCAAGTAGACGAAAATGAGCATTTTCGACACCTCCTTCTGTTCGCGTTCAATCGAAAAAATAAAGCTGCCAAAGCTGCTCGCGATGTTTGCGAAGTGTACGGTGAAGATGCTATGAATGAAACGACAGCTCGTCGATGGTTTTTGCGTTTCAAAGACGGTAATTTCGACCTGAAAGACATGGAGCGTTCCGGATGACCAGTGGACTTCGATGAGGACCGCTTAAACCAGAATTCATGAAGAGATCCCCTTCAAACCACCGTAGAATTGGCTGAGCAGATGAATTGTAGTCACATGACTGTATACCGCCATCTTAAATCAATGGGAAAAGTCCAGAAGTTCGGCGCTTGGGTTCCACATGTTTTGAGTGAAAACAACAAAAATCAACGTTCGACAATATCTGCTGGTTTGCTAGCGCGTCATCGAGCTACGCATGGCCACAAGCAAAGGTTCCTTTACCGCATCATTACTGGTGATTAAAAATTGTGCCTTTATGTGAATATGAAGAAACGGAAAGAATAGGTGAGTTATGGTCAACAAGCAATGCCCAGAGCGAAACAAGGTTTGCATCCGCGCAAGACGATGATTTGCATCTGGTGGGATTGGCAAGGCGTCATCCACTACGAGATACTTGAACGCAATCAGACAGTCAACGCGGAGCTTTACATTCTTCAAATGTAGCGGCTCAACACTGCAATTCAACAAAAAGGCCGGATCGGCAATATGGCGTTATTCTGCAACACGATAACGCCCGCCCTCATATCGCCAACATTACGAAAAATGCCATTCAAACGCTTGGTTTGGAAGACCTGCTGCACCCTCCATATTCTCCAGACCTCGCGCCGTAGGATTTCCACCTTTTCCGGTCGCTTTCGAACAATTTGCGCGGCGTTTCCTTCAATAATGACGTCGAATTGAGGACATGGTTGGACGAATTCCTCGAGTCAAGACTGGATGGTTTTTATCGCACAGGTATTGAAAAACTTGTAGAACGTTGGCAAGAAGTTGTAAATAATGAAGGAGAATACATTATTTACCGATTTGCTGTAAAGTAATGAAGAATACATTATTGATTAATTTGTTTTTTTTTTGTTGTGTCCTCTTGTTCTCTTCATTTGGAAAAAACGGACACAACTTATGTTAACACCCAATATTAAATTGTGTTTCTATAATTAATTTCTATAATTGTTGATGAAATGTCATCATCACCACGTGATGTCCATTGGGGTAAACGAAAGATAACTTCATTCTATTCTGGTATACATCTTTCGCTTCTGCTACGTCCATACACTTTGTCTTGCATACCCTTCTATTATAAAGGTTTTTTCACTTATGCTTATTTTAGAACTTAATCAAATTAATCGCGCCTCGTTTTTCTAGGTCTTCTTAAACTCCTAGTGTACATTATTATTTTAAATCTTTCTTCATTGATAATTTACAAGTGGCCGAAACATCTAAATGCTTCTTTCTTAATTTTAAGCACTGCATCTTCTTTTATCGTTGCAATACTAAAACGAATGTGTTTAAATGTCGAAAAAATGTACTATTATCGATTTAAATCAGTCAATCAATATATGTAATTTTGGTGCCGAATTCGATTTATCGGAGTGAAACGTAGACGTGGAAAAAGACTGACAGGAACTGAATACATGATGTAGAAATGCGTGCACTGAGAAGAAAAAATGGGATGAAAATGTATTAGAATACGGAACGAAGTGGTAAGGAATGAATGTGAACTTAAGGCTGATGTGTAAGATGGAGACCTCTAAGATGGTTTGGGCATGTGGAACGAACGATTGAAAAAATACTAAAAAAACAAATAAATAATGCAAATGAAAGTTTACAGCATGTAAGAACAAGGAAAGTATGGATGGATCAAGTAAATGATATTTAAAAAATGAAATTTAAAAAGTCAGAAATCGTAATCAGTTGTATGAGAAGGTGTATGGATGTTGAAAAGGCTAAGGATGTATGTCAAGATTGGAAAGTCTGGCGCTCCGTTCCTTCTGCCTACCTCATCATATTGATATTTTGAAAGAAAGAAATTCATAAAGTTAGAAATCGTAATAGTCGTATGTGAAGGTGGGGGGTATTGAAATAGATTGGAAAGTCTGGCGCTCCGTTCTTTCTGCCTACCTCGACAGGGAAATCGCATTATCTTATGAACGTACGAGTATGGAAAAATAGACTATAAATTTAATGGAATATTGTGTATCTATTTAATGTATTTCATTCATTCACTGATGTGCACAATTGCTTAAAATGAGTACACCTGCATTAATTGAACATGCATATACCAAAAGGTTTCCAATCAACATCCTACCTGTTTTGAAATATTAATAAAAATCACTATGAACAAGGAATGCGGATGGTAATTTTTACTTTTCTACCACAATATGACAATGAATAAGGAACGCGGATGGTAATTTTTACTTTTCTACCACAATATGACAATGAATAAGGAACGCGGATGGTAATTTTTACTTTTCTACCACAGATACCACTTCAGCAATTTTATAATATTTTTATGTCAACTTCTTTCAACAGCGAGCAATGTGCATTTGCAAAGTAGCAACAGTTTTCAGCGATGGATGATAAAGCAACTTGAACTTGTAGCTTAAGCTTGGACAAGTGGAAAGATGAGTGCTTGTCCCGCCCATGAACTGGAGTCATTCATCTTACTTCTGGGAACTGTGCTGTATTTAGTCTTCAACTTTGCATGTGTACACCGCTTAAGAGTCGATCACCCGAGTTAGGACGCTTGTTTATGATTCATTTTAACTATTACATTAAACACAGCGCTGTGATAAATTTCAACACTAAATAAAAAATCTGACTGCATTTGTAGACTTGATTTTTTTGGTTATAATTTAAATTGATAAATGTATTGTTTTTGTTACAGGTAAGTCAACGTACAACACGTACACAACGTGTACCAGGATGTGGGCTGAAACACATCTGACTGGACTCCCCTTCTTATTGGTGAGAGTTAATCTTGACTGAGAGGATGTTATAAGATGACCACAAACCTTTTGATAGCTTCTCTCTCAAATATATTTTCTTTTCCGTTGCCTTAACATACTCGTATATGTGTAATTTCAGGGTATATATTTTTAACATACTATAGTTTGAAATGACGAGTCTTAAAACCTTATCAAATAGAAGGAAAATGTTTAACCTTACAACATTATTTGAGCCTGTATTTCAATAGTACGAAACTATCTCAGCTGGTCGTTACACGTTCCTTTTAGGCCCACCCGGCAAAATGTTTTTTTTTCCATAGTCAAGTCGTTGCTACTAATTATTTGCGTAACTAGGCTGCACATATTAGCCATTGTATGGATTTTTATGTGACTAACTTCTTGCAGGAGGAAAGTGAAGAAGTTATTCTTCCTGGGATGAATCGATCAAATTGTATAGGTTTGCTTTTTGTGTTGTTTCATCTTATGCTAGTTTTTTTTTATGTTAAAACACTGCTTACATGTCAGTTTTATATTATATTGGTTTAAATTTTGTTTTTTAATATTTTATGCAATATAAAATATGTCATTTGACCGCTGAAATAAAATAAAGTAAATGCAAAATACTGTTTTGCATGAAGACTGTTTGCGTTGCATTACACTTTCGTTGTATACTGTACAATCTTGTAATTTGAATGTCATGTGATGATCTCTTCCAACCAATCAGAAAGATGTCAACGAGGCCTTAATTAAAAACCTAAATTAGACCATTTTACTAACAATAATACAGAAGTCGTCATACATTTCAATTTACCTTCATCTATCATTTATTTAAAAACCGTCTTATCAGTTATATTCAGTTCAGTTCGCACCACCACCCACGCTGTTAAAAGGGATAAAATAAACCCCCGTCCAGCGTGATCTACACTAGAAGATATAAATCTTCTTTTATTATGAACACGACGTCACTTATTGACGATAAAGGAACGGCCAAAAGAGACTTTAAAATGTGATAGTAGAGACCACAGACTAGTTATATTTTAATAATAACCTAAGCTTGATATATAGATCAACATAATCAACAAATAAACGGCCTAGCAAAGAAATGTTCGATTGCAGCAAACTATCCTTGAACGCCACTTAATCAATTATATTTAATAAATTATTTTTTAACAATAAACTTAGCTTGATACATAGATCAACGTAATCAACAAATAAACGGCCTAGCAAAGAAAACTTATATTGCAGCAAAACTATCCTTGAACGCCACTTAATCAATTATATTCAACAGTTATATTGTAACAATAACCTAAGCTTGATGCATAGATCAACGTAATCAACAAACAAAATGAAGATCAAACAATACAACAAACATCCACCTCCTCTTGGCCGGAATCGGTCAGCATTCTTTCCCGAGCATCGTCATCTGTGACCCGCGTCTCCTATCCACCGTGCCCACTCACCTACCCGTCGTCCGCCGGGCCGCATCACCTTCGGAGAGATTGTTGACTTCTTGACGATCTGTTTTTCGCAATATCAACTCCATACCGTGTTTACTGCTGGTAATCGTCCAAACGTTTTATATGTTATGTGAAACTATCAGCATTAAGATTTATTATTCAAGGATGTAGTGATCAGAAGATCTTTGGTGTTTGATTTGTTTATATGACTGCCGATTTTTCCATTCTATAATTTCCCAAATAGTGTTTGTCCGTAGTCGATAACACATTTTTTATTGTCTTTGTGATTTTCATTACTTTGATAATCGGACCAAGATTTCATTATCAGGTCTTCTTTTTACTGGTATTTACTGTCACTGAAGGCTTTTGAGACACCAAATGTTTTTTTGTGTTTCTGCGGTCGACGGTCTAACGTTAGGCATTCACGTCAAGCAAGATGGCTCCCCAATTTCGATTCCTTCCAGATCGGTTTTACTCTTAAACCGTTTAAAATCAGAATTTATGCTTTCCGTAGCTTATATGCTAATTATTATAATCAAATAACGTTATTAACCAACTTAAAAAAGCGCTATGCATATATAAAATTCTACCTAATGAAAGGCTGCCACATATTAAACCTGTCCAATAGTCTTGGAACTTTGATCTTCTCGCCATCGGAACTTTGAGTTTGATCTGTCAAGACTGTGTGATTGATGCAGTGTAACAGCTTTCACACAATAAACCAATGCACGCATAGGCGTTTTCCATTCACAAAATGGCTGATTATCATTCTCGATTACGAGGGATAGCCTATTGTACTCGTATCGTATATTTATCGTTTAATTTTGGATTTATTTCCCAATGGGGTACCTAATGATATGTATATCTTTCAATATTGCAAATTTTGTAAATCAACGTTTCTCTTTATAAAATTAAGTCTGTTTCTGACAGCTGAAAAGAGATCGGACAAGGCGACTCATTGATAAATTAACTTTTCTAACGGATTGTGTCCGTGCGCACATGTATCAGGAAAATGTCAAGGATGAATTAAATCATAGACTTGATGTAAAGTTCAAAAAACATGGTTCCACCGTATTGTCAAAACCAGCGACCAATAATTCTTTTATTCATTCATATTGTTCCCATCATCATATCCCGAAAACAAATTTAAAAAGGGCCCAGTCTTGTAATAGAGGTCGTCTGGAAACAATACGCAAACGCGCTAGACTTGACACTTCTTCGGGTGTTTTTGCTTCTTAACCCGAAAACTCGATTATTAGGGTTGATGTGTTACAAAGTACGAATGAAAAAAAAACGTCATATCCGAATCGGTAAAACAAACAATGTGATGTGATATTGGCGTCGGATGCTGAAGATCTCTCGGACCGCCAGAAAAACAGACGTCTCCATAGTCCAGAGGTTCAATGTGACGGTACGACTATCCTTAATGTTCTTCCAGCCTAACATGTGGTTCTTCTGAAACATCTGTAACCAGATACGTGAACCAGATAACTTGGAGAACTTGGTCGTCATAGAATATATGCCAAGAAAAAAAGGCAGATTTTCAGCTATATAGAGTGATCAGGTGAAGGAATTGACTGGGGGAAGCTATGTACTGCTGTGCAAACGGCAAGATACTGTGATAAGTGGAAACGGATGTCACAAGCTGTACCACCACGTTCCATAGATCATGACTCTCACTAATGAGGAAAATAGATATGATCAAGCAAACATGTCGAAGAGCGTGACCGGGCAACATTTTCTTCAGTCCCGTGTATCGCGTCTTAGTACTTTGAACCACTGGAATAGATACGTAACTTGCAATTTGTCGTAGTAAGTGTTAATAATACTATTGCGCGTGGAAGTGAAAAATACTCGCATACGTTTGTCACGCACGAGCATATTTTCTAGACAACCCCCTTAATGAGACTGGGGACTTTTATTATAATTTTTATTTATTTAGTTCTTTTGGGAGTCGAACCCTAAATTCTTTCATTCATACTTATTAAGGCACGGTGATCAACTGAATAATACTTATACAGGTGATCCTCGGACTCGGTCCCAAAATAAGTTACGTAAACCGAAACACTGACTTGACTACAATCATCATGTAAGCGCGTAATTGATGATTGTTTAATATTTGTTACTAAAAAGTACACTTTATTCCTTATTTTTTTCAAATATGTGTTCGATAGCAACAAGTTAGGGTTTTATTTAATAAGAAATGTAGGGATTTTCAAAGAAATTGTCAATGAGAATAACAAAAATATAATATTTACTTGAAGAGATACACTTTAATGATATGAAAATATCATATTTTCCTTTTCCCCCATCAATTTTCATGATTATGTTTTGATACTGTAGACATGCTAGCCGATTACCTAGGAATTCCCATTTTAAGTCAACCAGCTATTACACGTGTCAATTATATACTCTTGTTACTGAAAAAAACATTAAAAATCTGTAGAAATTGAAACGATTTACTCTTTTTATAGTCTAATCAGTAATGCCAAAATGTCACAAACTAAGAAATAAAATTATCATAGGTCTTGGTATTCATGTGCATTTAATTGATAATCTTGTATTCATAATTATGAATTGATAATCTTGTATTCATAATTATGATATGGTTATCTTGTATTACGTATTATGAATTTGTATTCTTGTATTCATGATTATGAATTAGTAATCTTGTATTCGTAATAATGAATTGGCAATCTTGTATTCATAATTATGAATTGGTAATCTTGTAATCATAATTGCGAATTCAAGAGAAACTTCCATATCCATTGCGTACTTTTCGTATTTTAAAATTTGCATATTTTTGTAATGAGGTGACAATATACGAATGTGACAGAATGCGGATTGATGTGATAATGAATGAATGTGAACTAAATAAAGTAAAGCACAAGACGGATGTGTTAAGTAAAATAAAGAAAAGCACTCGGAGATGTTGTGAGCATGAGGAACGAATGATTGAAGAAATACTTAGAACACAAATATATAGTGCAAATGAAGTGGTGTAAGTGAGGAAGGAAGACCAAGAATAATATGGTTGAATTAAGGTAATAATATTTTGATAGAAGGAAACGTAGAAATTAATGGACATCACAAGACTTGAATGAGAAAGTGTATGGATGTAGAAGAGGCGTCAGATTTATGTCTTGATAGGAAAGTCTTGTGATCTGTCCTCTTAGCCTACCCGCCAGGGAGAGTACAATGTGTTTTTTTATCATCTAGTATTTAACGGTTATCTCTATTTTATAATTTTCTTTATTTTTAAGGATGACATTTTATGACTATTGTATTTGTTTAGATAAAATATGTGATGGTTATATTTTTGTCTACTTTTTTAGATAAAACATGTAATGGAAAAGTAATTAACGACAATCTCGATTTATAATTTTGTTTATTTTTAAGGATGACACTTTTTTGTCTACTTTTTTTTTAGATAAAACACGTAATGTGATAATAAATTAACGATAATCTCGATTTTATAATTTTCCTTATTTTTAAAGATGACATTTTTGTCTACTTTTTTAGATAAAACATGTAATGGGTATATTTTTTGTCTACTTTTTTTAGATAAAACATGTAATGGTACGGTTTTTTGTCTACTCTTTTAGATAAAACATGTACAATTAACGACAATATCGATTTTATGATTTTCCTTTTTTTTTAAGGATGACATTTTTTTGTCTACACTTTTAGATAAAACATGTAATGGGTACGATTTTTTGTCTACTCTTTTTTAGATAAAACATATAATGGGTACGTTTTTGTCTACTTTTTTAGATAAAACATGTAATGGAATAATAATTAACGACAATCTCGATTTTATAATTTTCCTTACTTTTAAGGATGACATTTTTTGTCTACTTTTTTAAATAAAACATGTAATGGGTACATTTTTTAAGTACAAAAATGTCTGCTTTACGGTTCGGTAAGGTTTAATCGTTTATTGTTTCACAAAGCAGGGTTCATTTTCAAGGTTAGGTCATTGCCTTGCGATAATAGTCTCTTTCAATCTTTGGCCCGCAGGCCTAAACGGAATTCTTCAATTGATTATTTTCCTATTGCTCCTTTAATATTGCTCAAAGGGAAAATCTCATATGCATTTATCAGGGTCAACATGCCATGAAAATTCACCTGCCGTTCTTGACATTTATTGACCGCCGTTATCTTTCGTATGGTACTTTTCAATAAATTGGTGATACGGACATTTTAAAGAGTGTGACTGGGAAACACTATTGTCTTTGGCTCGCGTGACCGAACCTTCGGGCTAAGAACCACTGGAGTATACACGGAACTCGCAGTTCGTCATTGTACGGTTGGCACACTTCACGTGAATAGGCAACACTCGCCGCACACATGATCGAAGCGTGCGAGTATTATTACCTGACAAACTCTTACTAGAGTGGCTCATATTTTAAATATTTTTTTTTGGGTACCATCAGAAATCGAAGCTTAAACCCCCGGGTGGTAGTCTAGCGTCTATCGACTAGGCCACGGTGGTCACAACATATAATTTCAATCTTATTGATTCCGAGAAATAACTTGCTTGAGCAGTAAAACGAAGAAAATTAATTGTATTTCTCTTCAAATGCAGAAAGTATGGAAGACGACGTCTTGTTTTTCCCGCGAAAAATCATTTGATGTCATCACGATTTGAACATTTATAATCTGAGTTACAACTTTCTTTGGATGTCCGTAGTTTAATATTAACCATTAAACTACTTCCAAGAAAATGTCAAAGAGATAGTTTCGATAGACTCCTGGAAAGGAGCCAGATATTGAAGGTTTCAGGAGGAATCGATTAATCTAGGATTTAACCGCATTTCTTCCGCTTTTTGGCGCAGAAGCCGAACGGAAAATCCTTAGTTTGCTTTTCTTTTGAAATTCAAACCAGTGTCAATATTTCTCACAATAAGCATTGCATATAAACATCCGTTTATTATTTTTCGAATCGTATCAAAAGGTCATTTAGGATGTAATAAATTTATTGTTAAAGTTCATCTCATGCTTCTGCGAGCACTTTCCTGGACTACAAATCCACAGTTCAATCAGAAAGCCGCATATATCATATCTTTGGACATATTTTTTTCCTCACCATTTGTCATCATCAGTAATGATGCGGTAAATGAACCTTTGCTTGTGACCATGCGTAGCTCGATGATGCGCGAGCAAACTAGCAGAAATTGTCGAACGTTGATTGTCGACCGGAAAAGGTGGAAATCCTACGGCGCGAGGTCTGGAGAATATGGAGGGTGCAGCAGGTCTTCCCAACCAAGCGTTTGAATGGCATTTTTCGTAATGTTGGCAATATGAGGGCGGGCGTTATCGTGTTGCAGAAAAACGCCATATTGCCGATCCGGCCTTTTTGTTGAATTGCAGTGTTGAGCCGCTACATTTGCAGAATGTAAAGCTCCGCGTTGACTGTCTGATTGCGTTCAAGTATCTCGTAGTGGATGACGCCTTGCCAATCCCACCAGATGCAAATCATCGTCTTGCGCGAATGCAAACCTTGTTTCGCTCTGGGCATTGCTTGTTGACCATAACTCACCTATTCTTTCCGTTTCTTCATATTCACATAAAGGCACAATTTTTCATCACCAGTAATGATGCGGTAAAGGAACCTTTGCTAGTGGCCATGCGTAGCTCGATGACGCGCGAGCAAACCATTGTCGAACGTTGATTTTTGTTGTTTTCACTCAAAACATGTGGAACCCAAGCGCCGAACTTCTGGACTTTTCCCATTGATTTAAGATGGCGGTATACAGTCATGTGACTACAATTCATCTGCTCAGCCAATTCTACGGTGGTTTGAAGGGGATCTTCATGAATAATATGGTTTAAGCGGTTGTCATCGAAGTCCACTGGTCGTTCGGAACGCTCCATATCTTTCAGGTCGAAATTACCGTCTTTGAAACGCAAAAACCATCCACGAGCTGTCCTTTCATTCATAGCATCTTCACCGTACACTTCGCAAATATCGCGAGCAGCTTTGACAGCTTTATTCCTTCGATTGAATGCGAACAGAATGAAGTGTCGAAAATGCTCACTTTCGTCTACTTGACATTCCATTTTGAAGGCTTGTAATCAAATAAAATAATATATGTAACGTAAAAGCAAACACGTATCTTGTAGAGCAGAAAATTTTCTTTCGAATGACGTACTCGTATAACCTTTACCATTTTGTTTTTCTTTTGGTACTCATTTTTAAATTGAAAAAAAAAACGGACACAACTTATGTTAACACCCAATATAAGGCTAGAAATGAGTATTTAGGCCGATTTATAAAGTTGGGTCGTAGTGTCTACTATTTTCTGTATTTTTTTCCGAACAAGGGAGCAAATTTTGACTATACTGGTAGCTCAAGGCATTTTTTCGTCCTTAATGTTTAACCCAGATACGTTTTCTGTGCAGATTCTGCAAGAGTGCCGAAGATAAGACCGAAGATCCCAGTACCAATGATAAGACTTGATAAAAAAACTATTTTTTAAGCATATAAATTTAACTCAAGATAATTGTTCTGCCTACAAAGAGAGAAGAAAAAATTATTATTTTAGTATTTTACATCTGTGTTGCCAAATTTGAATACCAAGAAGTCTTTCATAAAGTTAAGGTTCTGGTATGACCTGTCAAAATATTCTCACGAAAATGTTGAGATGGATACTACCGGAAGTCGAAAGCATTGCTATTTTAGTAATTGACTTTTTTTCCTCAATATAAAAAGGATACCCGTTGGGATATTGTATCTAGGAAGAGTAACAAAAAAAACATTTTCAAGGCTAGGTCACTGACCAATGCGCAGGTGTTTTTGAGTTCGACATTTTTGCGTTTGCTGGTTGTATCATGAATAAAATATTATGGGCTTTTAACAAATTTCCTTTTGTTCTCTCCTCTTTTTTGGGTGCTTTGTTTATTTTAATTTTTTATACAGATAATTTTTGGACAATAGCCTTTGTTAAGTTTTTATATTAAAGGGTTTCAAAGCTAAGTGGGTCTACAATTTTTCCTTCTGTTAAGTTAAGTAATGTTTTACATTATTTACTAATATATAGAATTCGCTGGCGCGAAACTAGAAAGAAATGCGTGCTTGAGACGAATACACTGAGTGGCAATATATGACAGAAGACGGAATTAAGTGATTAGGGATGAATGTGAACTTATGACTGATGTGTTGAGTAAGATGAAGAAAAGCACGCTGAGATGGTTTGGACATGTGAAACGAATGAAAAAATAAAGTTTTACAAAACAGATATATAGTGCATATATAAGTAGAAGGCGTGTGAGAGGAAGACCAAACAGAGTATGGTTGGATCAAGTGAATGATATTTTGAAAGAAGGAAAAGTGGAAAGTCCGAGAAATCGTAGTTGTACGAGGTGTATGGATGTAGAAGAGACTAAGGATTTATGGCAAGATAGGAAAGACTGGCACTCTGTCCTCTCTGCCTATGCTGATAAGAAAATGGCGTGATGTAATGTATGCACACATTTTATTTTGGGACAATTCAATGCCGCCTGGATCATTAACTCCACGCATGTATCATACAGAATATGAAAGTTTCTGTGTTGGCCAATCTTGTCGTAGTGAGGCATCGAGAGTATGGAAGAATTTATTCCAATAAACTCTACCGTTGTTAAATGAATAACAGATGACAAGGGTTAATGACTAGATAATGGGGCGTTGGGAAAGTTATGATTTGATAAAATGATCACTCTCTTGGTGGAAATCATGGACTACATTCCATGATAACATAGACACTAATGTGGCAGAATTTATTGATAAATATATTGTGCTTAAACTTTGAATTGCCGCCTTCAATCGGGTAGGTACACCCTTATTCAATAAACAAAGTCGTCCAGAATAATCAGAAGTTAAGATCCAAAACTATATGTCCCTCAAGTGATCTGTTATAATTTATTGTAGTTGATAAAGTAAAACTATTTCATTTATTTATAGTTAAGGCATTTACATTGTGGAAGTTTAAAGATATTTTAATTTGTTTTTATCAAACATTGTTTATTTCACTTTATGTAACGGTATAACCCTACCGGTTTCAAGGCTTTCATCTCATCTCATCATCAGGGGAGCACAAACAAGACTTGAAACCGATAGGGTTATACCGTTACATAAAGTGGAATAAATAGTGTTTGATCAAACAAATTACAACAAAACTATTTCATCTGCTTGTATTCCTGTCTACAGCGAAGTCTTGTCTTGTTACTTTATTTTTAATGGCTATTCACACGAATTTGAGTGCACCCAGACAAGAGAGTAGCGTTGAGTGGATTAGGTTCATTGAGAAAATATGATATATTATACATACGAGTATATACTAAAAGCGCGCAATAACACCTATTATAATTTGGAAATGATACCACGATTATCAGATAAAAAATCTTATTTTATATGTTATATTTAATTCATTAGAAACAATAAATTGAGTGGGTCAGAACCAGACATGACTAACCCACAAAAATATAAAATTTGAGTCGGGCAAATACGTTACATCTTTATACCCATTTCTATCAAAACCAAACATGATTATGAGTTAATAGTTCACCATAAGTGCAGACATCTACCGTTTAATTTTGGAAACAACAGAAAACAAACCATTTTTGAATAGATCTGCAACTTTGAAGTCAATTATCTCAAAACAAGATAAATATGGGATAGTCATGTCTGGTTCTGGCTCACTCAATTTTCTTGACGCTGCTAACGAAGAGAGACAAGTTTGTAATGAGAATTCTCATATTGGTTGGCACAGAGTTATTCGTCAAAAGCACATCTTCTTAAAAGCTCTGAAACACATTTTTTAGTTGGCAATTACAATAAATAAAATATTATTAAAGCTACGGTATTTATTTTACGTGGCGTGGATTAACAAGGATGAACTAACAGTTAAACTCTTCAGTTCCTGAACTCCAAAAAGGTGCTTCCCCGCATCTGCATATGTTAAGATGAACATATTTGTTAAGAAAACCACAGAAAACTTAAAAAAAGAAGACGAACTACATAAAAACTTTTGTAGATCTTCCGATATGTGATAGTAACACATTAGGCTTTAAATATAGTGTAGTGTTCATGTATAATATTTTTATTATTTTTATTTTTGCATACATGATTAATCATGATAAATCTGGCGGATTTATTGCAACACAGCGAATTCAACAACTTTGATAAGACCTCCCAAAAAGGGAGTCGTCAAGTATCTTCTTATAAGTCGCACACGCCACCCATATATTGAACACTTAGATACAAACAATTCCACGCCACAGGACCAGCAACGATAAAGCTCTGTCATAATACTCCACCCTATTGGATCGATTCGGAGTAATAAATTTATTCGATTGACCTCAAATACGAAATTGACCTAAAAAATCAACTCCTAGCACTAACACATTGTCTCCTCAATTCGCCCTCCCATGACTTGAGTGCTCGACACGACCTCACCCCGTTCTCGCTCGACTGAGTTCCCTCACTCGAGCGAGCGCTCGAGCTTCTTTCGGTCGGACCCCACTCGTTCGGGCGACTCTCCAAGGTCAGGTCAGTGACTGCGGCCGTCTCCGGGCGGTGACGTCACGCACCGAGAGGCTCATTAGCCAGCCTACCTGTGGACCGTGGGGTGACCGGACTCAAATGCGACTCGTGGAAATCGAACCTTTTAGATATCAAAATTATAAATCGACTTATTTTCTACTTTGATACATAACATATATTATGCCCGAGGGATAAGAGACAAGCAATGGAAAACATTTAATGAATACAGGTAGTCGTCGACTTACGACCACAATCGGATCCGATAAACAGGTCGTAAGTTGATCTGGTCGTAAGTCGGTTTATGCAATAATTTCGGTACACATGTGAATTATAGTGCGTGATGATATAACATAAGACTGTTTTCTATGTTCTTATTATAATCAGTGTATCCTCACTGTCGTTTATCATTTGTCTTTGTTTTCTTTACCATTAGCATTACTGATATCGGATATCTTGACGTATTGCTTTGTTTTTTCTTTTTACATTTGTTAGGATTGATTAAAAAAATATGCTACAGTAAAATTGGTTAAATGTTATATGTATTAAAAAAACATGAAAATGCAGTTGTTATACATATAAAAAATGTATTGGCCGCTTGTTTGTCTAGATTGTTTGTTTCTTCTTCTCCTCGCATATTTCATGACATGGGCGAACCACATCGTGTACCATCCGTTCAATCCTTACAAATCGTTCGATGTTTGGGTCCATTTCTTCAAAATGTGGAAGAAGTTTATTCCAAAGATAAGTAAACCTTCGGATAGTCCCTTAATGGGGAATTTTCTTTCCTCCTGTTCTTTTTCTGCTTCTCTTATTTGTTCTTCCGCTACTTTTTCTTCATCCAATTCAATAAGTTCTTCATTCGTAAGTTCTCCAGACTCATGATCTAGTAATTCCTCGATGTCCTCTACCTCACACTCTAAAGACAGATCTTTCGCCAATTTTACTATTTTTTCTATAACTTCAAGTTCTTGTTCACTATCGAATTCTTCAAGTATTTGCGTAACACTCATCACAATTCTCCCAGATACCATTCATGCACTTCTTTGTCACAGCCTCCTGGGCAGGAGCGATATTTTTGGTACATCTAAGAAAATCGTACTGCTTGCTAAACTCTCGCAACGATAGCTCTGTGTCAGCATATATAAGTTATTCTGAGATAGTGAACCTTAAATGTAGCAGTATAACCTTCGTCCATAGGCTGAATGAGTGGAGTTATGTTTGGCGGCAAAAAAATAACTTTCACGTTAGGATGAAGATCAGATACATTGGGTGGATGTCCAGGTGCATTATCTAAGAGCATCAAAATATTAAAATAAATTTTACTCTCCACACAATATTCACGAACTTGAGGAATAAAACAATTCACGAATCAGTCTTCAAATAGGGTCTTCGCCATCCATGTTCTTCGATTCGAACAAAAGTACACGAGCAGTGTGTGCTTGTTTACATTTTTGAATGCTCGCGGGTTTTCTGATTGATAAATTACTAAAGGCTTGAGTTTGAAACCCGCGATGTTTCCGCCAAGCAGCAGAGTCAACCTATTTTTTTAAGTTTTTAATTCAGGCATGCTTTTGGCTTCTATATGGATGTAGACGAATGTTGGCATTCGTTTACAGAATAATTCCGTTTCATCTCCATTAAAAATTTGCTTCAGTAGATACTTTTTTTCCTCCTTCGTACTGCTTAATTACCATCATTTTTTTTTTCAAATCAATAGCCTTTCATTGTTTCTTGGCACGTTGAGAAATTCATATGTTTGTTGTTGTAGACATCTCGGAAGGGTTTAAAAAATGCTTATAATACCGATCGCCGATTGTGGTCGTAAAGTCGAACAGTCGTAAGTCGACGACTACCTGTATCGTGTTGAATATAAATCAATACGGGATATTGTGTCATATGCTGAAAAAAAACATGTATTTGATTTAACGGTGACATGACTTATGGTTTAATATTTCAAAAGGGGTAAAGCAAGGATGTCTTATGTCACCCTGTTTGTTTAATATTTACTTATATATAAATTCGTATGTGAAGGAACTCCAGAGGTCACTTAGTAGCATTTAAATGTCGAATGGGAATATATGCGGATTGCTGTATGCCGATGTCTTATGTCACCATGTTTGTTTAATATTTACTTATATATACATTCGTCTTTGAGGGAACTCCAGAGATCACTTAGTAGCTTTCAAATGTCGAATAGGAATATGTGCGGATTGCTGTATGCTGATGACATGATAGTGTTAGCGAAAAATGAGGGTGAAATTCAGAGTCTGATAAACAAATTGTTGAAGAGATGTAAAGAGAAAGATGTTAGAATAAATGTTGCGAAATCCATAGTCATGGAGATAGAAAAGTGTGAAAGGAAAGTAAATGCGATGCATGGGCGAGCAATGAAAGATTGACAAGTTAGGGAATTCTGCTGTTTAGGAAGTATTTTCTCAGATGATAGAAGAGTTACTAGATATATCAAACGGCGTGTAGCGATACGAAACAAAGTCAATAAAGCAATATAAATTTAAAAATTTGCTATGATAATGCACAACACTTTTCTAGTACCAACTATGATATATGGGAATGAAACGTGGACGTCTGTCTGAACGAAGCCCTCCGAAAACGATGGAGAGATAGCTGGAGCTCAGCATCACAGGAGGACAATCCTGCAGTTACAGACTCTTGAGTCTATAGAAAGTTTAAGAAGAAGAAGAAGACCATGTCACCCTTTTAATCAACTACAAGTTCAGGAGGAAACAATAGTGCTTCGTATCAACTGAAGCAGAACCGAGGGCAGACCCTCGTGGGCCTAAAACACCTTTGCCCCTCACTGACATATTCCTCAACGTACCAGCAGAGGTATGGAAGTGCAAGGAATAATCCTTCTTTCACAGACGTCCCTTTGTCAATTATTTATTTATTTTATTTTACATTTAAAGCATGTTCAACCCAATTACGTAAAAAATGCATAACACAAAGAAAAACATCAAATAGATAATTCTAAAATAATAATTGGAACACTACAAAATACATACATAAAATATCATTTCCCTGGCGGGGAAGACAGACAGGACAAAGTGCCATGCTTTCCTATCTCAGCATTCGCTTCTTACTCGTTCATTCCCTTTTCGTACAACTCGTACTATTACTCCGACTTTCTATGTTTCCTTCTTTCAAAACATCATTAATTTGATCTAACCATACCGAGTACTTTGATTTGTTTTCTTCTACAATACCTTCTACTCATATTTGCCACTTCTACTCATAGTATTTGTTTTATTAGTACCAATCAGAACAATGATAAGACATATTCATTTGCGGCCCACTCAGCGCGGCTGTTTTCGAACTAACTTCTAAGAGTTATGAGATTTGCATCATCCTTATTTCCATTGAATGGGAATTCAAAAAAAGCATTACTCTGAAAATCCTCTCATCCTAATTAACATTTGTTTTCCTTTCTTACGTTTGAACGAACTACTGTTATCTTCTTATACGAGTATTATTATTATTAAGAGGTTAGACATTAACATTGTTTTTTGTAAAATCTGTCATGTATTAAAACTACAACATATTCAAGATGAGCTGGTTGATTAGAAAAAAAACTGTATCAGTAAGTCCGCCATGTTTACCCATATTCATAAAATAATTAATCAAAATAAAATATGTTACTCCTGCTTGCTTGTGAAATAGCTGTTATGTCTACGAAGTTTATGAAAAGTTCAGTCTTCAATTTTTTCACCTGATATGGAATATATCAATATCGGAAAATTCGTTCAACAATATCATTCCGTGTTTTAGTAGTATCGCTCTTAATCATGCCGTAGAAACATGACTTTTTAATGATACGTTATTTCATATGTATTATTGGGCTGTTTAACCGAATATTATTGCGTTATCGAATCAAGATGTTTGCGTTTTTAAAGAAATATAAATTAAAAATCTCTCAATAAGTTTTTTTAGTTAAATTACTATTCGAATCTCAATAACATGTTTTTTTTAGTAAAATTACTATTCGAATAAAAATTTAATTCAACTAAATGCAGAAAGCAAACATATATCTATTTATTTCGAGTAATTAAAAACGCAGTTGAACAAGAATCGCTCCTTAAATTTCGGCTCCGAATTTTGCTATGTGAAACTCGGTCAATCTTAAACAGATCACGGTAATAGAAATACTGGGCAGGGAACTAGATTACTGGTTTGTCCCCCACACACATCCAAAAAGTGCTCCAATTGTCTTGAGCGAATTCCCATGTCTAGATGTTAATGTTTGAACCACCCCAATCCTTAAACGGGAATTATTTTTTTCTGCGTTATTTATCCCTCACATCCATCGTCTTCTCCAGCCAGGTCTCTGTATTCAGTGTGAGAGTATGTACCTCGTGAGGCACGCCCCCAGAAAACGCATACAGTGGACAGCTGTGTACGATGTGGTCGATTGTTTTGATCACCCCTCACTTATAGAAAAGCAAGGCTCTCTTAAGCCTTACTTGTGCATATCATATGCAGTGCAACCTACTCTGCATCTGATACTATTCAGAGTAGACTACTCATTTGGAGATAGAGAAAACTTAGGCAACTCCCCTGTTGAGTCACTCGCAAGATGCCTGTTTTTATACGTTTGACTCCGTCCGACTAGACCGATATTTATCGGCCTGTTATCAATTTACTTAAGACTCTTCGAGATTGTTAAACGAGGGGTGAGAAATATTGGATATTGTTCTATTATTTGTAGACGGATATGCGAAATGCGAAAACTGTTAAATGGTGTTTCGAAACCCATAGATATCAGTAATAATACCGACATAAACACAGTATGTTTTCCTAATAAAATAAAATAAAATAAATAAATAAAATATTTATAAAAGTCAATTAATCAGAATTAAATACTCGTATACCTGTTAAATGATAGTTGTTACGCGTTGAGAAATATTGATGGGGGTCTTACTAACCACAAGTTACGAGTATTTCGTTGAGTTACATATTTTTTAATATTCATGTATTGTATTATATACCTATTTTGAGTGTTATTATATTATTTTTTCTTTGTATTTTTGTTCATATTACCAAAAAAAATTTTTAAGTTTTCTTTTCAGTGGCGAGAGTATATAATTAACATACGTGTATGTGATATGTTGGTTTGACTTAAAACAGGAATTCCTAGTTAGTCATACGGTATCTTTGGGAAAAAATTAAACATTGAGTAAAGTAGAATATATTTTCATATGATGATTGAAGTGTGCCTCTTTAAACTTACATTTGTTATTCTAATGTACGAGTATTTCCTTATCACGTATAAAAATACTGAAGAAAAAATCTGGTTCGGGTTTCTTAAAAAATTGAAAACTTCAGGCGTGATGGAATTCGCATGTTCTTACACACGTTAATTTGCTCACCATCGATTCGAGTAAAAGGAAGCAAAATATGGTACGTGTAGCAATTACACAAAATATGTTGACGTTTGACTGACGTTGATGGCTTGTAAAAGAAGAGTAATTTTCCAACGTGAAGATTTTTATCAGTTATCACCACTTTTTCTCATTTTTTTCTCTCTTTAATTGACCCGGTTCGCGGTCCGTTGAGCAAGATAAGTTGGCCTTTGTCTTCGAGGAACAAGCATATTTTCCTATGTTATTTTACGCACAAACAAACGCGTCACGGCATCGTATCCATTATTTATTTCAGAGATATATATTATTATTTAACAATTCTTTTGAATTCTTCCATTCCTTGTATACGTCTCTCTCCCCTTTTGCTTTCCAATTTTCTTTCTTGCACTCATTCAATGCACATCTCTGTATTTTCTCCAAAATTTATTATTAAAACGACTTATCCTAGACCTCTTTTATATACGAGTATTTTGTAAAGCATTTCTCGTTATTTTGGAAATTAGATGTTCTTTTATAAATTATATGAAAAATCGAAGATATATCTCGTACTGATTTTTTCAGTAACATATTTACTGTCTTTTTTTTTATATTTCAAAATTATGTGATTTATTCATATTAAAAACAATATATTGTCGAAAGTATCGAATTCTTATAATATTCTGGAAAATAAAAAACTTAACCAGAAAATCGAAAAACAGATATTTCTTCCAAATGAATTATTTTCGATAGTAATTTACGGATACGTACTTCTGAGTTTTAACAACAAGTATAACACTTTTTTATACAACAATATAAAAGTATTTTTAATTTTGTAAATAAAACTATGCGTGCGCTGTAAGAATCCGATGAAAATTTTAAATATTGTCATTGGTTTAGCCAAACACTGTTTATTCCACTGTATATAACCCTACCAGTTTCAAGGCTTTCACCTCATCATCAGGGGAGCACAAAAAAGACTCACGATCCTCTCGCGCGAGACTCCCCTGATGGTGAGGTGAAAGCCTTGAAAGCGGTAGGGTTATACCGTTACATAAATTAGAATAAATATTTTTTTGATAAAACATATTACAATGTCTTTAAACCTCCACAATGTTAATGCCTTAACTATAAATAATATAAAATTTAAATAGTTTATTTTTATGCACTTTCTGAGGGTTGAATAATAATAGTTGCGAGTGGAGATTTTATAGTTTTGAAATTCAGCTGTCAGTTGATGTTTCGAGGTGGTGTTGTTGCGTTCAGTGCGGTTTTTTATTTGAGAAAGTAATACAAAATGTGTTTACAAGAGTAATAAGTTCTTAACACCGTGAATAATTTATAAACAAGCACCGATTTTAAATATAACAGTTCAAAAACGTTGAAAAAAACTTGGAAATCATGCGTAACACGTGTTAACAGTTTAGTATTTAAATAATGTTCCTTATGATTCTCCCAGATGATTTAGAGAAATGCAATATATTGTATATAATAAACATCAGACGCAGTATTTTCGGTGACAATAGTCTGGTGGAATAGGTTGTTATTCATTATTAGTATCCCGGTTTCATACATTCTGACACCATTCCACCAAAATTACAATAATTAAGGCGCACTTACAAACTATATTTTTTTAAATTAAGTAGCAAAACATTAAGTGGTAAATTGTTAATAAGTATCACTGTACAAATCATTTTTTTTATTTTTGCTTTAAACTTTTGACCGTGGCTAAATCATCGTATCGATGAATCTCTTCAGGTTTCATTGTCACTTTTAGACTTCCATAAATGCATTCATTTTTGTTATTTCCCTTCAAGTAACATCGACCAGCTATCTCTGTATTCTCATTTTTACTATTTATTATTATTTCTCAGTTATTCAGTTCTTGCGCTCTGGTTGCGCACACCCAACTCTTTACCTTCTAGTATCATCGACCAGTTATCTCCGTATCCTCATTTTTGCTATTTCCCTTCTGGTAACGTCGACCAGCTATCTCTGTATCCTCATTTGATTTCGGTAATTCAGTTCTCGCGCTCTGGTAGTGCACAACTCTATACACCAACATTCGCATTGTTACATTTTAAGTAAGTCCTGCTCTTCATCTTCAGTTTTTATAAGTTGTCTGTCGCAAGTTACTTCAACGACCTGTCTCTGCATTAGCGATTTGGTTAAGTTATTTTTACACGAGTACTTTTCTTCATCTTGACGTATTTAATTAGTTTGGCACCAAAACTCGACTTCTTGTATAACATTTTTTACTATCTCAAATCTCTTCATATTTTATGCCAGCTATTTTAATGTTGTACAAGATATTTAATAAACATTATTTGAAGTTGATGAAATGGCGTCACACATCTTGCCAGATGTAAAAATATTCTATCAGTCGATTATTTTGTAAAGCAGCTGTCATACGAGACGTTGCATAATCAATTTTGTACTTATCACTGGTTCTCAAATATTGATGACAATTATTTTTTCTCTCAACATCTTGCCTTAAATTTAAAAAAAATATATTTAAGTACTAAAGATTTGTTCAAACGTTCTGTGTGCATGTTGCTCAAATTATGAAAGTCTGATGATCACAGTGACAGTTGAGGGGAGGCAAGCGAGGGAATGGTGTCCTATGAGATGGATGGATCAAATAAAAGAGTAAATAGGATCTTCTTTAAGCGCAGCATTCAACATGCCCTAGAACCGGAAGGGATGGAGACAGATGGTTCACATAGTTCGAGACATCGCAGAGGACCATGAGACCTCAGCATTGAGCACCTTCGATGAAGGAGAGAGAAAGTTCAATTTAATATTTGAACTAAAGCTCAAATAATCGTATTATGTTTAGCTGTTAAATATATTATTAGTATCTTTTTTTGACTCTATTTTGTTTAGCTGTAAAATATATTATTAGTATCTTTTTTTGACTCTATTTTGTTTAGCTGTTAAATATATTACTAGTATCTTTTTTTGACTCTATTTTGTTTAGCTGTAAAATATATTATTAGTATCTTTTTTTGACTCTATTTTGTTTAGCTGTAAAATATATTATTAGTATCTTTTTTTGACTCTATTTTGTTTAGCTGTAAAATATATTATTCGTTTCTTTTTTTGACTCTATTTTGTTTAGCTGTTAAATATATTATTAGTTTCTTTTTTTGACTCTATTTTGTTAAAAATTTGTTTTTTAATTATTAAAAGTACTTTAAAGTTGACTAAAAAGCGTGTTAAGGATTTTTTTCCAGATTTTTAGTAAATCAAATGAGAAATAATTAAGTGTTTAAAATTTACTCATAGCTCTACTTTTTTTGAATCGGTTGATCGTTTTCGTCTCCGTCGTGAAATTTTCTTCCTCGAAGACCATCCAAAAGATGATAATATGTTCTCAGAGAGAGAGACAACGTCTTAATCTTGGGCCTAAAATTAAAAAAATGAAAATTCAGATTCTGATACTGTGTGACACTTTCTTGGAAAGTTGTAGGTAAATGACACGCTATCAATGCACGTGGGTGTTTGCAGCCCTCTGAGAGCATATTTATCATCACTATTGAAAATTTTATTCCAAATTTTAACGTATGGAAGTGAGACTTGGATTCGGAAGAAGAAGAATAAAAGTAAGATTAATTATGTTGAGATGTGTGCACTAACAAAAAAGGGAACTGAATACGTTAGAAATTAATACATGGATAAAATTGATGTTTTAAGTAAGATGAAAAAAGAAACTTTAAGAATATTTGGACATGTGGAGAGAATGGATAGCGAAAAATGACTAAGTGAGTGTACAACTCAGAAGTGCAAGATGTACATGTAAGAGGTAGACCGAGGAAAACATGACTGTGTCAAATGAACCAGATTTTAAAATACGAGTATATACCTTTGTTAAAATACATGTTTTATTATATCGTTCATAACGTGGGTACATGAGAATACTAAAGAAAAAAATGGAAAGGAATAAACAATGCCAATCTTAAATTTAGATGAAATATGTATGAATGGACAGTCCAACATTTTTATACAGCTAAGAGCAAATTATTAAATGAAATTATATATTTTTTAAATCAGCGAACATTTTTTAACTTATCTATCAATACAACCCAACGCCACAACTCCTTCATTTGAGAATCTCACATTTCCGTTATGTTATCCATATTTCAAACACGAGCTTGCATCTCTGATATCATTATATCGGATAACAAGCGCAGTAGTGCTTCAG
This sequence comes from Odontocerum albicorne, assembly GCA_949825065.1. Lineage (NCBI taxonomy): Eukaryota > Metazoa > Arthropoda > Insecta > Trichoptera > Odontoceridae > Odontocerum > Odontocerum albicorne. Next base: position 12,870,496 of record OX463857.1, read on the forward strand.
ATAAGCGCACTTTCGGATGCGTCTAGCTGTGACCTGATTGCTTCGAGGGGGTCTCTTAAATGAATCCTTTGTAATCTGTACATACGAGTATGTACTGGTATTGCATACGTAATCCAGAAACTCGATCATGACATACTCGAGATTTCAAATGTCATTTTATAAATAAAAAATGCGCCTGTCTTGTTTTTGTTATTGAACCATTCAAGATATGTTACTTCATTTCGTGAAAAAATTACTTACAAATTTTATACTCCATTTTTCAAAGATTTAAGAGATGTTTTAAATATTAATTTTAGTACGAAGGTTGAAGCACGCGTCAATAAGATTCTAAGGCACACGCTGGTTGGAATCTATTTTGGAAAATGTATGGAATATTTTATAAAAAAATTATGCATTCAAACATAAAGGTAAATTTTTCTGGTTTCTTATGTTTTTTAGCACTATTTTTATATACGTGAAAGGTCAATTTTTTTTGTAACAGTTATTTTAATGTTACATTTGTTTAAATATTTAACATTGTATAGATACACTATGTTGCCTAGTTAGTAAAATGCTTGTCTTCTAAACTGAGGGTTGCAGGATTATTTTCTGTTGGTACCCAGATTTCAAATAAATGGTTCAAGCCTAGTTTTTATTTCAGGGCTATTTAAGACCTTTCTAGTCAGGTAGAAGAAATTCCCACATAGCAATCGCCAAATGTTCTATATACCACGACAGTGTAATACAATACGAGTATTAACAGTGTAGTCAGTTTGATCGATTGATACTTTGAAATAAAGGTTGCATTATGGGCTAGTAAAGGAAAACTCTCACTGAGAGATTAACTTTAATGTTATAGGAGCGCTTTTGATCTATGTTATAAATTTCAGCTTAATTGCTAACATAACATTATGAATTATCGCACTGATCACTGAGGATTCCTTATTTCTGACAGTTGGCGCAATTGCACGAATACCTTCCGTCATCATCCTGTCGTGTAGCTCATAAGTGAGCATCGTGACTCCCATGATAGTCTCTGACGACTCCTCTTCATCCATCCCTGCACTCTGCGGCTCGAAGGGCAGTTGTTAAGGGTCGACTCTCACTCGATTAGTCCAACGTTTTTGGACTATTCTTATTCGTCATCCTTCCACGCCTCCAGTTACCTTAAGCCTCTCCAAACTGTCTCCTTGGCCACGAGCAATGTTCCCAAAGAATCGGAAGACTCATCGAAGGCATATTGTCGACAATCTGTCAGTGATTCTCAGTTCTTCGAGAATGGAGGCGTTAGTTTGCCTTGTTGTCCATGGTCTGTAAGTTTGCCTAGATTCCATCCCGATTGTACTACGAGTATATATGGTACACTAAAAAAATTATCATAAAATATAAGTTTGTCAACTTTGATGTTCTGGTAGATTGTGTCACCTCTTTCAAATCGTGGAATAAATGACATATAATAGCTCATAGGGAGCGTGGAATAAAATATTTGTCATTTAACGTTGTTGACAAATACTAGATATTTGATCATGTCACGTTTGATATTCCAGGTATCATATTACGAGTATTATAAAATAGATAAATGTTTGTATCAATATACTCGTAGATAACACTTTTGTTATTACATCATGCAGTAAGTACTCGTATTATTAGAGTGACACATTCATACTTTTCTACGAGTGCACACTAAAATATGAGCGAGTTGTTGACTTCAGCTACTTTCAGTTTTCTTTCTTGCGCAATACTTACTACGTTTTTAATACCTACCTTATATTTTTTCAATACATGAGGTCTTGATTAAAATCAATGTTCTTCTTCGTATCGTGTCAACTGCACTTAATTCTACTTGGTCAACACTGGATTTTCCACGTACTTATTGGTGCACAACACTGGGCTTCTCGGGTACTGCAGCAATTATTGCATAGACTACTCCTCGCTACAGGTACAGAATTTCGATCAATCAAGTAGTATTTTCCATTTTGATATGCTGTTTGTGATTATTTTTGTCTGTTGAGAGGTCTTAATCTTCCAGGATAAATCAGAGCCACATTGTTATACATCTACAGTCAAAATTCACAGGCTTAAGAATGATTATAACATAACCTCCACTCGTTCACCTTAACAGCAAATGGTTGTTCCTGAAACTAAGTGGTGTAAATTAAATTATAGCTGGATTTGAGCCTAGGGGCTGGTGATTATGCGAAGAATGTGTAGGGTCATCTAGTTGATTTAATCTCTCAGCACTGCTTCTGTGTCTCATAATTCTCGGAGACGCAGTCCCAGCGATGATACATACATACATACATCCCATCACGCCGTCTCCCTGTTGGGATAGGTGAAGAGGAGAGAACACCTGAAGTTTCTATCGTGATACACACCTTTCACCTCTTTTACATGGATATACACTTTATCGTACACTTCCTACGATTCTTCTGACTTTTTACATTTACTTCTTTCAAAATATCAAACACTTGGTCCATCCATACTTTTCTTGGTCTTCCACTCACGTTTGCACTGTATATTTGTTTTGTTAATCTTCATTAATTCGTTCCACATGTCCAAACTATCTCAGAGTGCTCTTCATCTTGCTTAACAGCCTTAGTTCACACTCATCCCTAATCACTTCATGAATGATATATACCTTTTTGTTTCAATAATTAGGATATACAAGACAGCTTGAAACTCAGTTTGAAACATACGAAAGAGAGAACAGTGAAATATTTATGGAAGTGAATATTTGCCTTATTTTTATAATGTTCTTTTCAATCACCTTAGTATTTGAGCTTTAAAAATAAATTAAAGCTCTTATCACAATTTTTTTGTTTTCTTGAAAGAGTTTTTGCTTTTTTTTCGAGTTATACTTCGCAGTCACGCACGTCCTTAGTATCTCGTGAGATGTCACTCTTAACTTAAAAAAGAGATAATTTCCATGTGGTATTTTCATTTTGTTCTGGTATTTAAATTTTAAGGTTTTTCGTAAATAAATGTTTTTATATGTCGACCTAACGTGTACATTGCCAAATATACTAGTATCATAATGTAATTTGATTCGTATTGCTGAAAATATCCGTTGTTATGAATATACCCGTGTGAATATATAATATTTGAATTGATCAGAAATTTATGTTAAATATCTATTTTTTTTAGATTTACAACCGGTCAACTTGTCTTGACATCAGTAATCTTGTTTTTTTTTGTCTGTATTTGAATGTTGTGGGAAAAGAAAAGAAAAATAGATTTATTTATAGAAACAACTTTAAGACTATATAACTGCATTGTTATTATTTGATTGATTATAAAAAAAAACGGACAATGCAAAATATTCTCTGGGTTAAAAAGTACTGCTTGGATGATTAAGGCTTTATGGATTAGTATCGATGATTTTGGTTCGTCCAAGCAATTGAATTAAATAGTACTGCTTGGATGATTAAGGCTTGCTGGATTAGTATCGATGATGTTGGTTCGTCCAAGCAATTGAATTAAATAGTACTGCTTGGATGATTAAGGCTTGCTGGATTAGTATCGATGATGTTGGTTCGTCCAAGCAATTGAATTAAATAGTACTGCTTGGATGATTAAGGCTTGCTGGATTAGTATCGATGATTAAGGCTTGCTGGATTAGTATCGGTGATGTTGGTTCGTCCAAGCAATTACATTAAATAGTACTGCTTGGATGATTAAGGCTTGCTGGATTAGTATCGATGATGTTGGTTCGTCCAAGCAATTGAATTAAAGAGTACTGCTTGGATGATTAAGGCTTGCTGGATTAGTATCGATGATGTTGGTTCGTCCAAGCAATTGAATTAAATAGTACTGCTTGGATGATTAAGGCTTGCTGGATTAGTATCGGCGATGTTGGTTCGTCCAAGCAATTACATTAAATAGTACTGCTTGGATGATTAAGGCTTGCTGGATTAGTATCGATGATGTTGGTTCGTCCAAGCAGTTGAATTAAAGAGTACTGCTTGGATGATTAAGGCTTGCTGGATTAGTATCGATGATGTTGGTTCGTCCAAGCAATTGAATTAAATAGTACTGCTTGGATGATTAAGGCTTGCTGGATTAGTATCGATGATGTTGGTTCGTCCAAGCAATTGAATTAAAGAGTACTGCTTGGATGATCCAGGCTTGCTGGATTAGTATCGATGATGTTGGTTCGTCCAAGCAATTGAATTAAAAATATGGAACTAAAAATCTGCATTTTATATTTTTTATTTAAGTATAAATGAAAATAAAACTTTTACTGATGGTGGTGTGTTATCATTTTTATTTTTACGTTTTTTTTTTCTTTATTCAATATGAATGACTTCCGTAACCTACATGAAAAAACGCCTGTCTTCGATCCGGAGGTGATGGGTTCGATTTCCGTTGGCAGACATTTTTTTACTTTATCTAGTTTTCGCTTCATGAATCATAAACATATTTCTGGTAAGAGATTACCACGTGGCAATAAGCCCACCAGGTTGTTTTGTACACAACAAAAACAATACAAAATGGTATATTTTAAGTAAAATAATTTATAATTGATTCGTTTTTTAAAGCAAAAAGGTTAGGAGGTTAAAACTTTATTCTTTCCATAGATTTTTATAACGAACCAGGAAGATGCGATAGATATTGACATTTTCATTAACTGTTTGAAAACTTTCCAAGAAATAGGTTAAATTGAAATAACTTTCCAATAAATTGGTATTTTCGTTTGATCAAGGTTTCTCTGTCATAGTCTACTTTGATCCTTAAAATACATATTAGTTATTACACATACAAACTTACTGGTATAATCATCAGGGACGTGATTAGGTGTTTTATCACTCGGGACAGTAAAAATAACAACCCATTTGCGTCATACACGACTTGTTTTCATTGAATATGTTTTAAGGTAGATAAGTACAAATATAGTATACCTAAAATACCTTTAAATATTAAGTTCGAAAATGCTTGAATAATACAGATGAATTAAAAAATGTAAGCCATTTATTGCTTTAAATGGCGTGCAATAACATTTTTGTTATAAACGTTGCATTTTCATAGATATATTCGAAAGTTATGAAGTGTGCATTCATTTGGTTACAAACATTTTTGTATATACTAGTGGTTCTGACCACTAAATTGCCATTCGTTCTTAACACAATAAAACAGGCAGATTTTATTTTCTGTATATTTAACAGAGCTCTCTAGTTCTATGCCCCAATCCGGGGTGCACTCGAATTTGCTGCTATTCTCGACCACCCATTCTGCCCCTGATCATCATGTCACTTCCCTTTCGGGGACGGCAAGAAATACATTTTTCGGTATTTATTTTATTTTTCTAGTGTATTTCTTTTTAAATATCACTATCGAACGAAAGTACTCATATCAGAAATGATCACTGCGACGTATAACTGGTCAAATATAATAATAAAAACAGAGAATGTGTAAAACAGAAGACATCGTATGGTAGGAGAGGCATAAAATACTTTATTGGTGGTATCGCATTAAAAAAATGGACGAGACCAGAATTCTACGTATAGTTTCTCATGGTTACTTTATAGATAGCCGACACTTAGGTAGAGCTCCAAAGAGACGGAGGAATAGTAACAGTTAACAGTTCACATCCTAGGATTTGCTGCAAGAAGAAGACTAACCTGGTCCAACTCTACTTCGTTGGTCTTTCTTTACCACGCTTTCGAATCAAATTTGCTCTGTATATTTTGTTTGTCAATCTAGTCATCCGTTCGTTTTACATGCCCAAACCTTCTCAGAGTAATCTTCTTCGGCCTACGTCTTACTAATGTCATGAATTCACATTGTGTACGTAAGACGACCTCCGTATCCTAGTTGGTAAGATTCTTGACCCGGGTTAGATTCCCAATGGTACTAAAAAAAAACTTCTTCACGAACGTGTTCCCAGCTTGCAATGGCAAATCCAAGTTCTGTGTTAACTTTAGTGGTTGTTATCCCGAAGGTTTAATTACTAGGTCTGAAGTCAATTTTGTGCCCGACCACGCTCTTGAGTATGTCCAAATCACCGATTCAAATATGTTGAAGAATACCATATAAATTAAGTTTGTTCATCTTAAATTATTTCAGTGCGTGCATTTTCATACCTAAGTATTTATTGTTTATGTGAACATGTTGAAAGTCTGTTCATATTTCAATAGTCCGGAAGGTGCTCAGCTTGTTATGGTACACGTTCCTTGAAGGTCCACCCGGAAAAACAGTTGGTTCAATCGTGAAGTGGTTGCAAAAAAATATTTGTTAAACTCTTGTATAACAAGACTGCACAGATTGGGCAATCAATATTGGCATTGTATGGTTTTTCATATGACTTTGGATACATACAGGAGTTAAATGAAGAAGTTGTTCTTGCCGGGGTGAATTGATTAAAATGTATGGGTTTGCTTTGTTATTGTGTTGGATTCGTCTTGTATTAGTCTCTTGAAATCATATAAACTGCTAATATATCAATGTTGAATTTCATTTGTTGTTGTTTTTTTTTAATCTTTTATATCAAAAAGGTCATTTGACCGTTGAAATAAAATAAAATTTAAATATTCAGTTCACTCTAACTTCCTTGTTCACTTGACGAGTTAAATATAAGTTATCGTGTAGGTATGATAATTTTGTACGTTGACTTACATTTTTCACCTGCTTTTTGCTTAGTTACTATTATACATATATGTATATCTCGAGACTTAATGAAATAAAAAAATGCTTGATTATTTTAACTTAGAATAATATTTTTGACATATTATGGGAATGATTGCTAATTGCTGTGTGCTGATGACACGGTAGTGTTAGCGAAGAATGAAGATGAATTACAGAGTCTGATAAGTAAATTGTTTGAGAGATGTAAATAAAAATATCTTAGAATGAATGTTGCGAAATTAAAAGACATGATGATAGAAAAATGAGAAAGGAAAAGTAAATGTGAGTAATGAAAGACTAGAGCAAATAGAAGAATTCTGCTGGTGGTATTTTCTCAGGTGATGGAAGAGTTACGAGGAATATAGAACAACTTAACTAGCGACAGGAAACATGACTCTTAAACAAATACACTGGAACTGGACAGTATCAAAATCTGCTAAGATAATAGTAAACAACATAATTAGTACTAAATTTGATCTATGTGAGGTTTACGTGGACGCGGAAAAATATTGAAATAGTCGAATATATGTTGTGGAAATGCGTGAAAGTAGAAGAATACATGAGGTGATAATGTATGACAGAATATGGAATGAAGTAATTAGGGATAATGTGCACTGAAGTCTGGTGTGTTCAGTAAGATGAAGAAAGACTAACGTAATAAAACAAATATACAGTGCAAATGGGAGGGAAAGGTATTGTAGAGGAAGACCAAGGAATGTATGGTTGAATCAAGATAATGATAATTTGAATGAAGCATATGTAAGAAGTTTATGAAACCATAGGAGCTGTGTGAGGATATGGAAAAGGTGAAATATGTGTGTCGAGTTCTCCTAGTGATAGTCCTCTCTATCTACCCCAGTAGGGAAACGGCGTAATGTATGTTTATGTATGTTTCAAGGGCGTCAATAAATTAGCATACTTCATTATTTATTATATAAAATCTTGAAATATTTCCATATCATTAATAACGAAGTATAAATTCATCTTGGCAGGGAAACGTGGAGAGAATATTTTTTCTCCACGTTTTATTTTTCGCCAAGTGTCCGATAAAGACATATCGTTTCCCGCCAATATATCAAGTAATCTATGGTATAGAAGTCCTCTTTGCTCTATAATTTATGGTGCCTTAGCTTTGAATATTACTGGTATTTTTAAAAAAATTTTAGTTTATAATTTTTTATTGCGATATTATTAAATAATTTGAAATATGTTATGTTATAGAAATGCGTGCACTGATAATAAATACATGTTTGCCAGAAAACGAAATAAATTAATCAGGGAGGAATGTGAACTAATATGTCAAGTAAGATGCAAAATAGCACTCAGAGATGTTTTGTTCATGTAAAACAATGTAATAAAGTAAACAAACATACAGCGCAAATTGAATGGAAGGCGTGGAAGATAAAAATACATGAAACTATTGTTGAGTCTAGCGAATGATATTTTAAAAAAAGTAAATCTAAATAGTCACAAAAATAGTAGGGATTGTTTGAGAAAGTGTATAAATGTGGAAGAGGCGAAAGTTGTGTGACGCGATATGAAATCCTGGTGATTTCTCATCTCTGCCTATCCCGACAGGGACACGGCGTGATCCTGTATGGTCGAGGAATACTAGTAAGAATTTCAGTTCCAAGATATTGATTCTGCGAGAAATTAAATTAGTTTTTCTTCAAATAGGAAGTTAATATCAGGATTATACGATGTTTGCAAATTTTAAGTGTCTTAATTACTACGCAAGGTCAGAGGAAAAAAACTTTTTTAGTTTAGTAACATTGAGCAGAGTTATTCCATCTTCACGTGTAAGGGTAGTATTCAAAACATTCTCAGCGACGAATCACGAGTTGAGTGCCTTCTCCAGCGGTTCCTAGACTCAGGGGCTCGATTCATGGGTTCGAAGACAGTAGGGTTTGATTGACAGTCCCTCGTGATGGAGTATGATTATCAACCATCTTGCGGACGGAAAATAAATGTACGTGTATTGGTTTATTGCAATTTGTTGCATTTTAGCATATGCCAGATCAAACCCGAAATTCCGATGGCAAGGAGATCAAAATTCCAAGATGGACCGGTTTAACCTGCTGCAGCCTTTCATGAGGCAGAGTATTTTACGTTACGCTATATTTGCGTTGCTTAATAGCGCTACAATAATTTACGATAAGCAGCATAAAAATATTAATTCAAGTGGAAAACGATATTAGAGTAAAAATAGTCCAGAAGTGAATCCGCCAGGTATTGAACCTGGGACACCCTTTTACTTAGCATGAATTCTAACTGTTAGACCACGGTCGTTAAAAATATATTGGTTCTACTCAGCTACGCTCTTTAATATCACCGGATCACTAATTTGGACATGTTTAAGGATTATAGGTATGAATGAATGAATAAATGAAATGGGGATCATGTTGTAGGAATGTTACGTTCAAATACTGAAGGCTTGATGTTTATGTATCATATGCTTATATGATATTTTTTGTGATATTTTCCTACTATTTTTTTTCTACTTTGTTTATTTAACTGAAAAGTGTTAAACTCATAGGTCTAGACTATGTTTGTTTTTTTAATATTATTTTCAGTGACGAGAGTATTTAATTGACACAGGTGATAAGCTGGTTGAATTTAACCGGAATTCCTAGTTAGTCAGTCGGCCAGCAGGTCTACGGTATCTGACCATAGAAATAAAGAATAATGGGGGAATGGGAAAATGGTTATTTTATATGAGTATTGAAACTGTTGCTTAGTTATGATTGTATATTTCCGTGTTATGTATGGTAAAAGAAAATAAATAAATAAAATTAGGATGTAGCTACAAAACACACTTTTACAGGGTGGTGCAGGGTAAAGTGCGCTTTTGTTTCCTTTATTACTCTAGAACGCATGGAGGGGAGATGGACATGGAAGGCGTCGTCGTTCGCTCGATCGGTTCTGGTAATTTTAGTCGTCATGAGTCACGTCACGGAGCAACAGTGCATGTCTTACGTCCGTATATTTTACAAAAACGACGGGCTACAAATAACTGATTTATAAAAACAATGGTCCAACAACAATTTGTAAGTGACTCGAGAGTTATTCCGCAGAAAACAGAATTCGCGAAGGGGAGACATTGTGTAGCCACCACGAAATTCTGATTTGACTCCACTCTATTTTTTTTGTGCGGGTACCAAAAAAAATCGAGTATACGCAAATAATCCAAAGCCTACACTGCAACTGAAACAAAACATTCGTCAAGAAATCGGAGCTATGCCTTGAGAAACATACAGACATGTGCTTCAACATTTTCGAGCCATATTAGAAGAAACCGTCAAGGCGATGGTGGTCATATCAATGACATTATATTTAAAAAATAAATTTTTAGCCTTCTTTTCCATGTTGTATTAATTAAAGTTGATTTTAATAAACCATTGTTTTATTATGAATATTTCAAAAGTGAACTTTATTCTGGGCCATTCTGTAATAAAGCTCCACTACTAAGTTAAGCTTTACTTAAAAAACTATGTCGTATCTCTCCCTGAGCTCAACTTAATATTCCACAGTACGAGTCAATTGCGCACACGTGAACCCTTTTGTGGTTTTCTAATGCGATACGCGAGCTCTCGTGAGCAAGCACTAACTTATACGAAACAATATTGCAACGGCGCAGAACTCTTACTTCTTCGTTGTACGGCGAGGGGCGTAATTCCGTTTAAGTGCACACAGTGGCGTAAACCTTGTTTATCATCCCTTCAAGTGCCTAATTTAAATAAATGTGTCCTTAAAAGCTCTAATGCTTTTAGCGGCAAAAAAAATATACATAAAATTTTTATCATGCATTTCATTTATTAAATGGAATTGGTTATTGTTAAAATTGCATCCATTTTTTATTTTACATACATGTATGCATAGAATCACGCCATATCCTATGAAGAGAGGAGAGAGTTTATATTTCTAGTTATTGGAATAACTAGTATTCCTAGATTTGTGACAGAGATACCTTCCATTACGCCGTGTCCCTGATGGTGTAGGCAGAGATTAAAACGCCATAATTTCCTATTTATTTATTAAAAGCGTCAGAATTTCCTCTTACTTTGGTACATTTTTTTAAATTGTACCTGGCGAGTTTATTACCATGTAGCAATCTCTTCCAACCAACCATAAAGATGGTTTTATGGACTCGAAGTGAAAACCAGACTGGAATCCCATTTTTAAATAATCGGGGTTCCAGCGGGGATCAAACCCGCAACCTCCGGATCGGCAGACAAGCGTCTTACCACCAGGCCACGGAGTTACATTCATCTTGTAGGAAACCTTCCTCCTACACATTTTCTCTACTCGACCCATGATCGCCAGCTTTTTAACACTTCGTTGTTCTTTCTAGCAATATGCTAAAACCATGTAAGGATCCTTTTTCTTCTGTTGTCGAAATTCTTGCTGTTATAAATCATCATGTTGGGGCAAATCGAGGCAACGTGCTTAGTTATCTTGATTGCGCTTTCGGGTGACCAATGTTCGTCTTGTGGGTTATAAGAAGTCTGACGACCTCCGTGGCTTAATTAGTAAGACGCTTGTCTCCCAACCCGGAGGTTGCGGGCTCAAATCCCACTAGAACCAATATTTAAAAAAGAAAGATTCCAGTCATATTTTCACTAACGGTCTCTTTAGCACCTTTCTGGTTAGTTGGAAGAGATTGTTACATGGCGATAAACCCGCCAGGCTGTACAATATACAACGAAAGTGTAATACAATACAATTAAACATTGAAACCTTTAAAAGTTTTTTTTCATATCACACTTATTTAGAAGCTACCGTAGTGAAACGGAGGCGCCATTGATTTATTGCATTTTATGACTCTAAAGATTGTATATGGTACAATCTGACGGATTTCTTGCCATCAATAAATCTCTTCTAACCATCCAGAAATATTTTAAACGAGGCTTTAATAAAACTTGTTTACTTAAAACCAGGTTTCAAACAGGAATCGAATTTCCAAACCCCGGGCTGGAAGACAGATGTATTTCCAACTAAGCCAACAAGGTCGTCTTAGCCTTTAGATTACCTTCACGTTTACAACAGTTTTAATCAAAGAGAGTTAATTTTTATTTTTCATTCGTACTTAAAGGCCATTTGGAGGTAAAATAAATTATAAAAATCAATGTTTAACGTGTTCTTTTTCTATTGTTAAAGATTTGTATATTCCAAAATCAATTTTTTTTTAATTAAATATTTTTTTCTCGTTAAAAAAAAACTCATTACGTTGATGATTTCTAATAAAAAGCTCCATTTATCAAGAAGGCCGAGTAGATAATTTTTGGAGTGACTTCGGTCATTCAACTTACCATAAAAATACACATTATTTGATTGAAGTAATATTGCTCTATTAAGAAATCAATATTTCTCCTTTCGTGTTTTATACCACAACGCTTAAACCTGCTAAAAGAGGAACACGATAACGTTCCTTTTTTTTTTACAGACGATCTTTAATGCGGTATATTCGAAATTCTCCTAATAACCCTACGTTAGTTTAAGTCCGTTTCCAAGAGAAATAGGAAGGCAGAGCCACTGCAGATGACAACAAAGGTAAAATGCGAAACGTTTTGGAAGTTTCTTTGGAGGAAGCGGACCGACAGGTCGCCCCGGGCGCGACGCCACTGAGAGCTCCTCCAGCCCCAACTCCGCTGCTCTGACCTGCTCCGTGATGCAATAAAACTAGGGATTAATAGGACTCTGCTACTGAATTTCCTTTTCAACTTTTGAGAGGTACTTTCTGGATGCTCCAGTCTTAAAATGTTTACATTTGTACTATCTTTACTCTCAGATAAAATACTACTCTCATAATACTGAGTTAACATGGTTCTAGTCGTATTACTAATCGACTCGTTTCGAGTTCAACAATGGTTTTGACAATCTTTTATACTACTGTTAATAGGTTAAAATAAAACTTTAAATTTCCGATGAGAAGTTTGTTTACTGCAGTCTTTACAGAAGTGTTTTCTAAAGTTGCGCACGCGACCCATATCTTTAACAATTTGAGGCAGACGAAGGTTGATTCAATTGAAATATTACTCGAGAAAACGAACATCAATTAAACATTGACATCGATTAATAAATACGCAATAATTGTATGACTAGTGTAATAACAAAATAAACACGTTAAAATTACGAAAAATATGCTGTCACCGACTAAAACCGAACAAGAGATAGACTATACATGTAAGGGAATACCCTTCTTCTTCTCAGTGTCATGTCAGGTCCCCCCAACGTTGAATATCACTTGAGAGTAGACATATTTGTCCCCGGCAGCCCGAAAAAGATCCCTAACGCCCCTTATGCCAGTCCAATCACGTATATTGCGGAGCCAGGAGATTTGCCTCCTGCCAACACCTCTTCGGCCTTCTATTTTGCCTTGGATGATCAGGTGCAGTAATTTGTACTTTGCTCCTCTAAGTATATGACCCAAATAGGACACCTTTCGAATTTTAATATTAGTCAGCAACTCTCTATCAACTTTGGCTCTTTGAAGAACCTTAGTGTTGCTGACGATATCCGTCCAGGGTATCCGTAGCATTCTCCGGTGCATCCACATTTCGAATGCTTAAATACCCAAGCAGGTAAGATTATAATAAATTACAATTTACTTTGGACAATTTTTTGCCATTTATTTTTCCCTGTATGGTCAGTTGTGCTATAATGTACCCTGTCTCTCTCACTATATGACCGAAATGCTTGCTTTGGGAAGACTTATGAATGTGGAAGAGGCGATGGAATCGTTTTGTTATAGGTAGGTTTCGCGCTTTGATCTCTCTGCCTATCTCAACAATGAAATGACGTGATCGTTTATATTTATTTAATAATTACTAATGATATTCTTTTTGTTTTTTACAGGTGAGTGTTGTCCAGAAATTATGTTATCGGAATAACAAGTGTGGTAAACTGTTCTCTACTTGTCATTCGAAACAAATTTTGGTGGTATGTAACATGTAGATTATATTTATTGAATTATTTGAATACTGAACCCAAACTGGTTGTTTAAACTACATTGCTTCATTGTGTAAATTCTGTCCAATAAATCATAACCCATTTAAATGAGGTGAAAAATAAATAAAGCCGTATACCGTGTACCCCAGACCACAAATATTTTATAACTTTGCGATATTGAAACTGAAGTATTTTCACATATTAATTGGTTTCAATTTTAACTGGGATATGAGCTTGGTTAATCCCATTCTGTTTTGAAGAGCCATACTCGCTTAAAACACTACGGGAATCTGTCAAAAAAATATCCAAGGTTTGGACTTATACTTTGTTAGGCATTCCGTCTGAAAAGTGCCTCGGGATTAGGGGTATACACGTGTAGCGAGGATTAATGTAATTAGTTAAATGACTAAGTAATTTATTTCTAAATATTCTAAATAAAAACTATTTTAGAACAAGTATCTTAAAAAACATAATTATTGATACAGGACATGGCTACTTTTGGGTCGAAATGCCATTATGCTCGATATTTTTTTTACCTGAAATTACGGATACAAAATGCTTACCTTTTTTTTGTTTTAAATGTTAACTGTGATTCGTACTAATAGAAAAAAATTCGGCCAGGTCCAAAAATGGCCAGGTCAGCCCCAACTTGAACCCCATACGGAACCTTTGGGTTACAATAGGAGTTAAAATCCGACATTAAAAACCTTCAGCGATATGGGCATTGATAAAAACTTTACAAAAAGTATGGTGCGAAGAAATTTTAGAAGACCATTTAAAAACGTTGGTCGAATCGATGCCTCGAAGGATTGAGGAGGGTATTGCGAAATGAAGGAGGACAAACAAAACTTTAAATTTTGGTTTCTTTGTAGTTAGTATAATTATAAATATAATCTAAGTATCAGTTTTTTTATTAATAAATTAGTTTTACGGAATAAAATTTTTTCCGTAATACTAAATTTTCTCAAATATCATTAATTTCGAAAAACTTCAATAATTTGTTTATTTCACAACGTGTTGCAACTTTTGCCAGTTGACTTACTTAAAAATATCAAATACACAATTTACATACACAATAAATTTAAAAAAATACATAAACATGATAATGCAAAGAAATATCGATTTTTCAAGGTGGGCACATTTCATTGACCGCTACTGTATATAAGAACAGTGAAAATTTACTATTTTTAACGTGTAAAAATAAGTGTATATTTAAAAAGAAAAAAATGTTTATTTGATTGTATATTGACGACCTACGTGGCCTAGTTGGTAAGACGCCTGTCTTCCAACCCAGAGGTTGTGTATTCAAATCTCGCTGGAACCAAGATTTAAAAAAAAAAGAATTTTAGTCTGATTTTCACTTAATTGCCTCATTAACATACAGGTATCTGGTTGGTTGGAAGAGATTTCCACATGGCAATAAATCTGTCAGGTTGTACTGTATACAACGAAAGTGTAATACAATACAATAATAAAATATATTATTACCAGTGTATTTAAATATTAAGGTGAATTTTGGACATCGCATTTCAATTTTCTTTTGTGTTTAAATCTTGTTAATTTCTTTGTTTGTGTTTTTATATTTTGTATGAATGTTTTTATATTTTGTTAAACGGGCATTTTATGAAAAATGATAAGGCAGTTTGTCAGATTATTTATATTATAACCTGTGTTCTTAATAATAAACCTTCAAACAAAAAAACGTATTAAACTATGGAAGCAATTAACGTGACTTATCTGTTTCCTGAAAGTGAAATATATTTTCTTTTTTTAATCTTGAACATGTTACACTTCTTTACAACTAATGCGAATTTTATGCACATAGATAAACACATTTTTAAATAACAGTATTTTCTTTTTTATTTTTCGTGAACGTTCACTATTCTTTCTCCCCTTAATGAATGCAAAATGAATGGCGATATATTTAACTTGTCAAGATATGCAATATTGTTGAATTTTTGTGTAGGTTAAAAGTATTACTGTAGGCTGATTACGGTATAAATATTGAATGAATATGGTGCTGAATGTAAATTAATACGGGTATTGATTGCGTCATTATAAGCTTAAAGTATAGCGTGTATTAGGGTGGCCGGTTTCTTCACTGAGAGGTTTTATGTTTTAACACTTGCCACCCTGTGATGGATAGCGAGTGACCAGGACTTGTATTTCATTTGATTATTCGACGTTTCAATACATAATATAATGATTTTTATAGCTTATTACAAAAAATAACCTAGCAGATTTTGCATAATTTTTATTTAAAATATACATTTTTCACTGGACGCTTAGCGTCCAGCACCGTGGCTGACAGATTTTTTTAGCACAGTAAGGCAAGTGTTAATATTATACTCGTATCATATAACGTATCAATCAACAATTCCCGGGACTAACCAACAGATAACAAAAGGTTTTATGTTTTAAAAGGGGTAAAGCAAGGATGTGTTATGTCACCTAGGTTGTTTAATTTTTGCATATATTTATGTGTGAAGTAACTAGACGTCAATGTTTGGCATACATATTATAAATGGGAATGTGTGTGGATTGCTGTACACTAATGACTTGGTAGTGTTAACGGAGAATGAGAATGATTGCATAATTTGATAAATAAATTGTTTAAGAGATGTAAAAAGAAATATATGAAAATAAATGTTGTGAAATACAAAGTCATGGTGATCGAAAATAAAAAAAAAGAACTATTCGGGTTCGATTCCTTTTGATGCCCAGATTGTTTTAAAAAAAAGTGTTCCAGGCTGGTTTGGATTTATGATTGGATATGGATTGTTTAACACTTTTTTGGTTGGTTGGAAGAGATTGGGGCATGCCAATAAACCCACTACGTTGTGTTGTGTACAACAAAAGTGTAATACAGCTCAATATAATAACGATGTTTTAGCGATATGCTATTTTTATATTACAAATTTAAAAAATAAACAATCTTTCTATATTAGTAGCGCGGCACTCTTAACATAGATTGTCTCCGAATATAATTTGAGGCTTATCGAGTCGCTTATCTTAATTGATGCTTAAGAGTGACTCTGTAGTATGAAATAAAATGATTCTGTAGTGAAAACAGTTTTCTCAATTTGACAATTTACAACAGGGGTAGCCAACCTTGGTCTGCGCACCAAACCTAATATTGGGTAAAATCACTTATTTTTTTTGTTACTAACTTGCATATCAACACTTGAATGCCTGAAAACGAGGTAATGGGCTCCAATTTGTCCTGATTTATATTGCACTATTTTGTATTTTTTTAGTGACCCTATAATCCCAAGAACACTGTGTCAAGTATACGATCATGCTTGCTAATAGGCTGCTACAAAGCGCCACCAAAGGATATTTTAGGTATACTCGATCTTACTAGCTCTGCATCATAGTGAAAATTTGTGATACCACCGTGAATAATCGTGAGCCAAACGACTTGACCACTGAACTATAAAGGTCGACAAATTCTTACACAATTTTTTTTATTGAATATAAATACAATTCACATTATATGAGTGTCATGTTACATAAATACTTAAATAAACAAATATAAGATTTTTTGGCTAGCTGTTACACATAAAAATAAATATATACCTTTATTGCGTTTTCTTTTTAATTTTAATCTTTTTATTGTATAATATTCTTCTTCTTCTTCGGCCGTTCTGGATCCATCCCTGGATATAGGCCTCCCCTTCGGTCTTCCACAACTCCCTATCTCGGGCACACTGCATCCACTTCGCCCCTACGGCCCGTTTTATATCGTCCGACCATCTAGCCTGTGGTCTCCCCACACCTCTCTTGTCCATTCTAGGCTGCCATTCCAGGACTTTCTAGGCTGCATTGACATTCCGTTCTAGGCTGCCATGTATAATATTATATTACTTTAATTTTGGGACACATTCAAATACAATTTTTATATAAATTTTCTTCGTGCCGGAAATCTAGAGCGTGCTGCTATCATGAAACAACTACTCGTATGTTGATTTTTATTGACCTCATTTATAAAAAAAATGCTCGGGGGCCGCAAAAAATACCTTAGCGGGCTGTGGGTTGGCCATGCCTGCTTAACAGTATCAAACACTCTCGATTCGGTTGCGCCCCCTAAAGGTGTTTTCTCGTTGGTTGAAATCGATTTATTTACTTGTTGTCATATTAAAAATAAGCCTAGTAACTTATAAAATCGTATAAAATGTTGCTTGACAAAATAATAACTTAATACTTACTTTGTATACAGTACAACTTATGACTTATGTCAACCAAGCAAAAATATGCTAAAGTAGCCTTACAGATGCATGGTCGCGTGGTAACACACTAGACTTTCGTGCGGAAGGTCGTCGGTTCGAGACCCGTTCTGTGCTACTCCCCTCGAATGACACAGGCATTTTTTCCGTCTAGTATTCGGGAATAAAGGGATACCTTTTACTTATCTATTCGTAAAACATACATACATATTCTTTAAAAACCCTTTCAGTCAAAGATACTAAGTTTTTAATTTAATTTGAACTTATAACTTATTCAGAAGCAAAATATATTTGAGAAAACCTTGCCTTAGTGTGTTTTTGTACTTTGTAATCGTTATTTTTTTGGGTAAAATGTTTTTATTTTTTTTTCCTGTTAAAAGCGTTTTACGTTAATAATTTCTTAAATAAAAGCTCCATTCATATTTTGAAATTAAACCTCTCATAAAATACATAATAAGATAATAATTTTAAACTAGGCGAATTTTGTTTTTTAAATTTGAAGTGTTTTGTTTATTGAAATTGTTTTGTGATTTTTTGTTTGATATGTATTTGGCGAAGCATTAAAAATAATTATTGATTGAGTTAATTCTTTTTGAAAACCTCTTAAGATTTTTTGTAAGTCTTAGATGGTTTGGGCATGTAGAACGAATGAAAGAAGAAAGACTTACAAAACAAATATATAGTGCAAATGTGAGTGGAAAGCGTGTAAGAGAAATACCAATAAAAGTATTGCTGGATCAAGTGAATGACATTTTGAAAGAAGGAAACGTAGAAAGTCAGAGAAATCGTAGAAGTTGTATGGATGTGGAGGAGGCTAAGGATGTATGTCGAGATAGGAAAGTCTGGAGCCCTGTTCTACTTGCCTACCCCGACAGAGAAATAACGTAATGGTCTGTATTTATGTATCTAAGTCGGATTTTTCGAATTATTTTAATTTTAGTAATTAAATAGGTTTAAAGGTATGTAAAAGCTTTTCTTTAAGCTTTGAATTATGAATTTGAAGCCAATAGAAGTACGAGTATATTATGCAACGACGCATTTTTCTCAGGTGTGGGAATGCAAATTTTAAATTCACCCTCCGTGCGCTGTCTAGACAAACTGGAAATGAAATAACCTGAACATTCGTCCTCTACGACATCCTCTTGAATGTTGAAATAGCCTCCACCACCTCTATTTACGCTAGGCCCTCTTCGGGGGCATAATCCATATGGAAAGAAATATTAAAATACCATAAAATTTCAACCTATCATACATTGTACTTGTTAAGAAATACATAAAAAAATATTAACTGTCTCGCATAAGTGTGTAATGATCTCTTTTTACTATTATCCAGAGTTTTGAATTCAAGTGATGATGGAGTCTGCAACTATTTTTCCTGTTTCCTTACCTCCTCTCGTTCCATCCCTTACCGTTTTGATAAATTTCTTCTAAAAAATCATAAAATACAACATTTATTGAATGGCTACTTTTATATTTTTCGATGCTTTCAGATATTATGTTTTTGTGGCCTAATTGATTAGACACCTGTCATTCAGCCCGTTGGTTACGTGTTTAATACCCGTTGGTAATCAGATTTTATTAAAGGATTCTAGTTTGATTTTCACTTGAAGTCTGTTTACTCACTTTTCTGGATGGTTACGTGGTAAAGAACGTAAGTGTTTTGCATTATTTCATATATGGTCCTCTTCCTTGCTAAACTTGCAAGTACTGAAATAATGTAATCTGGTACTCCATGCCCAATCACCATAACCTCACCATCGTAACACCGTTGTATGGTTTGGCATGGGTTTTCGATTCTTAGAGTACCTTGCAACTAACTGACGATAAAACAGCGCTGCTCTTAACTAAACGACATCCTCTTATGTGGCTGTCCGAAAATCATACTTCTAAGGTATTGTTCTCAAAACTGAGAAGTCTTTTCTCTAAGACATCGATAACATGCTAACGTTCACAGTCACTCTGCAAAATGGGCAGGGAGTAGGCGCCACTTGATCTTCAAAATAAACACTAAGGAGTCTTATTTAGGAAAAATATCATACGTAAATACTACGTTCAAATGTGTCTAAACTTAGTTGTATCACGTGACATCTATCATCCTTCGAAGTCATTTTTTTTTAAAGAATAGATATGACCAAAGTCATAGGTATCCTTAATAACCTCGAACACTAGGCGGAAAAAGTGTCTGTGTCGTTCGAGGGGAGTAGCACAGCGCGGGGTTCGAACCGACGACCTTCCGCACAGAAGTCCAGCACGTTACCGCGCGGCCATGCACCTCTATAAGGTACTCAGAATTGAAAGGTTTTTCTCGGGCATTGATTTGGGAAATATAAATGAGTCATTCTCTTTCAATATTTAATATAATATAAACCGTGTGTTGTGATTTGGATATTTTTTTGCGTTTGTACGTCCAAATAAACCTCTCGACTTCCATCAAATACAGCCCCTGCTTGAGGGCAGGGTTGGCGCAAAAGGAAGTATAAACTTTTGGGAAGAACATAAGAAGAAGGAGAACACCTGAACCGAAAGTTTTGCTTCTCTTCGTAACTGTCAACTGCACTTGAAGACTTGATGGTAAAGTTTTGGAGGAATTGGCTTGTTTCTTATGTAGAAAGATGATAAAATGGTTAGTTTTACACTCGCACGAGGCGATGTCAATATTTTAATGGTTCGTTCACGTTAATAACTTTTGATGAAAAACAACGAAAACATTTTTTTGAAAATAATCTTTTTCTTGTTTTTTAATAATTATCAATCTTGTGTTAGTTGACAGTTCTAAGACCTGGCGTCAAATAACGTAAAACTCACTCCGTGATGAACGTGTTTTAAACAGCAACTCAAAAAATATTACTTTTCTTTTCAGTGACGTAGCGTGTTTCTTTGTTCCCCCATTATCTTTTTTTCCAATATTCCTTCCTATCTACGAACCACAGATGAATCAATCATGTCTTATTTTAAACATGCAATTCTTTTTTTTCATTGTTTAGTACTCAAATATGTACATCGTTTACTCAAAACTGAAAACGAATATTTCAATCAATTTTTCTGGTTGGTTCAACAGCAAAGTTGTCCATAGTACCAAATTATACATCGAAGTGTTTGATAAATCAGCATTCGTATTCAATTTATGTTATTCTTTTTTTTTAACTTAAATAATATACGAATATTTAAATCGTTGCAAATTAAATTTTACCAACTCCACTTGAAAAATTACTCCGTGGTCTAAATTTTAAGACGCTGTCTTCCATCCGAGGTTTTCGGGTTTGATTTTCGATGGTGCCTAAAAAAGAAATAAAAAAGGGTACCAGTCTGATTAACAATACTTGCACGCGCTAAACGTTTGCTAGTAAGTGTTGTTGCCTGTTCACGTTCGGCAATATTTCCAGCTCGTGCAATGGTGAACTGTAATTTATTTTCTTGCAGTGGTTCTTAATCCGAAGTGGCCGAAAACAATATTGTCTCTTTATGATGTCCGCATCATCGATTCGGCTTTGTTAAAGGGCTATATATCATATTAGTGAATGGAAAAAATATATATCTTGATTTAATTTTAAAGCAATTTTTTTTCTCATTCTTATGTAGAAATTCAACAAAATAATATTTAGTTTAACATTTTATATTTAAAATTTAAAAAAATGGAGTTTGGATCAAAACTAGTCGACTCCAGCGATACTTCATTATCAAAAATGGTCAACTCCACGTGGACCAATCGGAGCGTGGCGTATACGAGTATAACTCATCTCAATGTCAGTTTGGATTTTTTTTTATATCAGAAGGATTTTTTTTTCTGCTGTGGATAAATATCGATTTTCTCTGTTTGATATACGAAGTAGTGTAACGTAAATTCGTGTTCAATAAAATTATATACTTAAATTCAACACTTTTATGATTTGGCCACTATTTATTTGTGAGTTTACTACCAGTTTCGGAATGTTTTGTCTTCTTCGATAGTTTATGAGGAACTCAATTAAGTTGCTCAATATATTAATGGATGTTGGCAAAGAGAGAAAGGGTTGGTACGGTGGTTAGTGGCTAGTTAGTGGTGGTTAGTGGGTAAAGATGTGGAAGTGGAGTCGATAATTTAATGTTTGAATTGTAAACAGACTACCGAGGGGATTTGTAAAATTAATTTGAATATTTAAAATGTCCAGATTTGTATTGATGCCTCTTTGAATCTCTAGAATTATAAAGCTATCCAGTTGTTAGCCCCTTCGGCTTATTTTTAAAATCCACAAAGCGTGACTGATGTACCGAATAGTTGGTCTTGATGAGGCGGTGGACGAATTCAAAATTATTATTAATGTTATTAAAAAAAATATTTTTTTTTAAGCTTTTAAATTTCTCCCTACATTTGGTCTTCTTTTTCTTCTTGATGTACATCTTGGATCTGTTGTGAAAATTATTCTTAGGAGCAGAGCACCAGCTATCTCTCCACCTTTTAGTAAGCCTTCTCGGCATGCGATTTGCTGCAGGGATATCTTGTGCCATTACGTATGGGATTCTGTATCTGATCATCCTATCTACATGGTCACGCCAGTACCACCTCTTTGTGCTCCATTTGACGACATCCTCTGTATTGCAGGACTTCCGGATGTGAAAGTTTCTGACCCTACATCTGAGAGATTTTTCTTCGATGGTTCGTAATATTCCGAACTCGGTTGTTGGGAGATGGCTCTTTATTATATTGTAGGTATATCGGCTCTGATTTCAACATTATAAGTCATGATCGAACTGACACAGGTCTTATTTACTCGAACTTAGCTTTTTATTCACATGTTTTGGTTTTTTAAGATCATATATCTTTAAAGAAAAATATATTTATTTTTTCTGTCTGTGTTTTAGCTAAACAACATAGTTACAATAAATTATTGAAATATTTTAGTTGTTTAGATTGTGTTGTGTTGACATTATGAACATAAAGTAATAGTATTTTCAAACGATCTTCATCTTCACTGTTGTCTTACCAATCTTATGGATAAAATATACTCGAATTAATTATTCCTATTGTGTCATGATAACATAGAGGTACAAGGCCGCGCGACAAAGCATTGAAGTTCCGTGCGATAGGTCGCCGGTCGAACCTCTCGCTACCCCCCCGTGTTACTCCCCTCGAATGACACAGGCATTTTTCCGCATAGTATTCGGGGGTATAGAGATATCTATGACTTAAGTCATATCTATTATTAAGAAAAAGAGAAAAAAAACATACCAGAGTACTCCGATCGTCTCACTTCGGTGTGCCATCGGATTCAGTACAGCGGTGTGGCTGGTGAGTTTGCTGACGTGGAACGGCTCACCCTGTTAAAAAGAAACAAAACACTCCATGGCACAGCTTTGCTTTCTAACAGAATTGACGTTGGAATGGCGATGGGATCCTCGACTACAAGGCTCAGCAACGACGACGACAATGCAGGGAGTATCTAAGGTTTAGTTCAATTACACCACTACCCACGCTGTTATGGGGAACAAAATAAGTTCCACGTCTAACGCGATCTACACTATACGAGTATGTCATAAATCTGCTTTATCTTTTACGAGTGTGACTTTATTAACGAAGAAATAATTGTTCAAAAACCCTTCTGCTATTGTGATAAAAGTAGCCACAACGAACTTAAGTTGAAAGAGGCTTTAGTCGTAGAGTTCAAACACTCCAGCACGTTACTTTTTTATTCCACTTATTACATTAACTAGATAGTTACGCCACTGATACTAAACCCCAATTCTCAAGAGAGATCAACATCGATACATTAATTTTTAATAAAAATGATGACCTTGCTAACGTAGGTTGTAAGGCGTTTGGCGTCTTTTAGGAGTTTACGGTTTCGATTCCCTGGAGTCCTAGTCTAGTAAAAATACACGCGCTAGACGTGTGCAACTGCTCGAAGACAATGCTGTCTCATCTCTTCAAGATGTTTGAATCACGAATTCGGATAACTTGAAGGATATGATGTGAATTAATGAATGGCTTGAAAAACCTTCAGCTTTTTCTTTTGAACAGTTGCCTGAAGGAACAATTTATCAAAGGTTCCAGCTTTAATTTTATGGAACTATATTTTAGAATATTTAACATATCACTTTGTTGTTCCACTAATAACATAAATCCCCTCTATGCATGTTTCTACCTCTTATTCATTTATTAAATATGAAATCTTTACGTCAAAAGACCATACACGCTTTCAATCTGGATTGTCCTCATTAACATGGCACAACTCTGATATTATTTATTTTATTTATTGAAAATACAATCTGGCGGCCTTATTGCCAGGCGTCAATCTCTTTCAACCGACCAGACAAAAGTAAATGAAGCAAGTTACATGGTCGCAAAAAAACATTAACATGACTATCCATCTATCTCGATAGCACTGCTCTCATAATAAACCGATATCATTCCGCTTGAAGAGTGCTTAGAAATGGGAGATAGAAACACGAACAGTGGGCATTAATGTAATTGTTGGAATAACAAAGTGATTACATACAAATATCTTGAGTTAAAGCCAAAACCTTTGATCAAGGAGTATCTACATACAAATATCTTGAGGTACAGAATTACCGAGATGCAGCCCTGTTATTTGGAGACCGCTCTCAGTGAACGTGACCGTCCCTCGCAGCACCAAGTGCCTTTGGCAGGACGTATGATAAATGCGGCTGTTTCCCTCTGCTCCTGATCTGGCAAGGCCCGGAATCCCTGCTAAACATTGCGTCACCCAACCTTTCTCAAACTGGCATGGCGGGCACATTCACATTACTCAATTTATCTAGATTACTTCAAAGGTTTCTTATTATCTCACTTTGTGAGACACTAGATCAGTTCTATGTATTGGGATAGTTGTTTTATTTCCAATAAAACTTTTTTATTTCCATTAAAATCAGTTGGGATGGCTTTTTTATTTCCAATAAACCTAATTACACTTAAGGGCATACTTACGTGTCATTTTCCTGTCGGGGTAGAAAGAGAGGACAGATCGTCATGTTTTCTTAACTCGACACACATCCTTAGCCTCTTCCACATCCATACAACCTCTACGATTTCTCTGACTTTCTACTTTTCCTTTTTTAGGAATATCATTTACTTGATACAACCATAAATGTTAGAAATAGACGCCAAATTCACATACTGTCGCTATTGTATAACATCCTTAACTGTCCCGCCGCACCCTCTTGTCTCGCCGAAAAATTTCAGCGTCTTTCCAATCATGGATTAGCGCTACGCTCAAACAGAGATTGTTTATTAGCCTTTCCAGTTCACCGCTCCTCTTTCTTTACGTCGTCCTTTACTGTCCATGCAGTGAGACTCTGGAATCAGTTACAAACCAATATAAGACTCGCTCCGTCCTTGGCATGCTTTAAGAAGCGACTGAAAAAAACTCTTAATTTCTAGTCAGTAAAATAACGTGTTTCATTCCTGATTTTTCTTTTCTTTTCCTTTCCACCATCCTTTCCTTTCCTTTTGATTGATGATATCTCACTTTATATGAAAAATAATGTTCGGGTGACTGTCCGTCTTTGTGGGGTTCGTGGGCATGTTCTCACGTATATGTTTATGGATTTCGTGGGGATGGATAATCATTTGAATGATTTATGCGACCACGTAACTTGCTTCATTAACTTTTGTCTGGTTGGTTGGAAGAGATTGCCGCCTGGCAACAAGGCCGCCAGATTGTATTGCAATAAAAGGGTTAAATAAATAAAAATAAATAATTTCCTTGGTCTTCCTTTCATTCGACCCTGACACATAAGTGTCGAACGCAACACTTAAGTCTCTTATACATATTGCATTACATGAACCCGACACTTAAGTGTCTTTATACATATTGCATTACATGAACCCGACACTTAAATGTCTTATACATATTGCATTACACGAACCCGACAGTGTCTTATACATTTTGCATTGCGCCTAGCGGTCCATGACATATGCAGCATCCGACTTCAACACCACATCCGAATGCATCAAATGTCTATGAAATGTGGAGCATCCGCCTCCAACACCACATCTCGAATGCATCAAATGCCCATGAAATGTGGAGCATTCGCCTACAACACCACATCCCGAATGCATCAAATGCCCATGAAATATGGAGCATCCGCCTCCAACACCACATCCCGAATGCATCAAATGTTCATGAAATGTAGACATCCGCCTCCAACACCACATCCCGAATGCATCTATCATATTTCTTTTCTAGTGTTATATCGTTCACGTTTCCACTCCATACTGTGTAGAATACTCGAGATTTAATTACACGAATTTTGATTCCTCCGATTATAGATAGAGCGGTTAATCCATATATTTATTAGATATATTTTAGACAACCTTTGCTTAGTTAACTGTGTAGTTGCTATATTTGAACACCGTTTGAATATCCAAATTACCTTACTCTTTCATATTCTTTATTTTAGTAGCGAACTACAAAGCGAGTAAACAACTGTTAAAATTATTCATTTAACGAGCAAAATGCCTTCCACGGTGCTGCAATTAAATTAACTATTTGCTCTTCCAGTTAACTTGTTGATTCTATCATACTTAGAGAATAATGTTCAGCTCTTCATTTATACTCGTACATGTATGCATAAAATATTTCAATAACGTTAGAAAACTTTCACAAAGAAATAATAGAAAAATCTATTCTTTAAGCTGTTCGCAGACATGTATTTTTTTTTAAGATTTCGAGTTATATCACTGTATTGAATTACACTTGTTTTCTTTTATTTTTTGTTTGATATAAACTGGCGGGCATATGCCATGTTAGGCAGGAGAGTGCTTTACATATCTAATTGTAAACATTGAAAAGTGTAAATAAATTTAATAAAAAATACAATACAACCTCGCATGTTTGTTGCCATTTGAAAATCTATTTCGAATAACCTGATATTTAAAATGCCTAAAGGGAAAACCTGACAAACTTTTGAAAAAAAAATGGATTGTAACGAGATTCGAAACATGATTTTACCCTTTCTTAGTATTGTAAACAGGCGTGATTTTAAGATTTCAAGTAATATCAATGTATTGTATTACACTTTCGTTGTATAAAATACAACCTGACGGGCTTGTTGCCATGTGGCAATATCTTCCGAATAATCTTAAAGATCTAAGGTAAAAACCAGACGGAAACATTTTTATTAAAAACTTGCATTATAACGGGAATCGAATCAAAACTCTCTCCCAGGTGGAAAAATCCACTGTCACTGAGCTCGTCATTATTGGAAATTGTTGATTTGAAAGCAGAAAGTAAGCCAAATGAGAATATAATTTTTATCAAGCAGCTGATTAGACGTTCATGAAATCGTTAGGGCTGTATGTATGGATGTAGAGAATGTGTCGAGGTTGGTTTGATGGGGTCAAGATAGGTATCCTCATGCCAGAGAGTCATCTTACCTTTATCTCAGATAGCCTCATGCGGAGTCCGAACTTCTTGGAGAATTTTTCTCCAAACTGATCGGTCACTCGCTGTCTCCTCCCAGTCTCGCATCTATTCCCAGCTTCCTAGGCTCTTGTTGCACTTTTTATAAAACATATGTCTCAGTATACCAAGTGGCCTTCTTCATTTCCGTAACGTCAGCATTAGAAGTCAAACCACGAAACTCCGAAATACCTTATATAACTCTGAGATATGTAATTTAAGAAAATTGTACTCACAACATAGAACTCGAGTGTAGAAAATGTTCACATAACCTTGGCTTTAGCGTGAAACTGATCTACTAAAGCGATAGTGATAAACATAAGAAGCATTTGCAGATGGAATCGATTTGGTAATGCCACGGTACGGCAGCTGCGAGCCAGATTACACAGCATCTCAAATTGAGATCAACCAGAACTAGACGTTCAATATCAATCAATTGCAATGCCATTGCACTTTCCGTTTCTGTTGAGGCTGAATTTCAATCGGATTACATAGTATTAACATATATGCGATACTTATAAAATATATGTAATTATTTTAATTGATGCGTTTAACGATTTAATCTGTACTTGAATTCAAAATTCTTGTATTTTTATTAATTGTATTGTTTTTCTTAATTTATGATTTTGAACGCTGAGTTGCCATAGAAAACAAATTCAAAGGGGTACTTAAGACATTGTTCCAATATCAAGATCGTGAACAGACTATTGATTTAGAATAATAAAAACAATAAAAAAGCCCAGATTAAAAAAAATGGCTCGATGGGCCAGGAACCAAACTAGAGGATATTTATATAGTTAATTCTACTTATATAGCAAAAAAAAAAAGATTTTACTTTTTTTTACTAGGCGGTGATAATATTTATACACATTTTGCTGACACGAAAAAACGAATGAAATATTAACATTTATTAATCAAGGTTTCATAGAAATATGCAAAATTTTCGTATTATTGAACAAGTGTAACATAATAATAAAAATAAGCTCTACTAATGAGATGAATGTAATTGTTTTTTTTTGAGATAACATTTCATCAAACTGGGGTTCCAAGTTAGTACTTCCTATCATCAAAATTCATTGCAAATAGTCATCTGTCTATGCTGACCTGTATTGTAATTTTACGTACTTCATTTTTAAAAATGTTTTTCAAATAGGTAGGTACTGCCAAATACTAACTAAAACAATTTAACAAAGCAAATAACGTAAAAATTATTAAAAACGATTTTGGTTATTATTAGCTCGCGGGCCGGATTAAAATAGGCATCGGGCCAGATTTGGCCCTCGGGCCGTAGTTTGCCGACCCCTGATTTAAAGCAATTGCTTCCAATCAACTAACTTTTGTTTCGTCATTATTATTTCAAATTATTATTTATTTAAGAAAGAAATTAACTTTTTTCATGTTTTCCGGAAGAATGCGTTAAAATTCCATCCTTAACATCCAGCCCCTGGTGTGAAATATTTCGCATTTCGCATTTTTCTTCACGGCACGCGTAATTTGTTGTAATATTTCATAATAAATATCTCGCTGTTAATTTTTCTCTCTTGTCTTAAATATTTTAAACATCATACACAATGCTTCCGAACTCTTGTTATTTTCAATAATAAAAAAAATCATTTATCTTGGCAGAATTTATTAAAAATTCAACGTAAAATTAAATACAGTAAATAAATACAGTAAAAAATACAAGGTTAATTAAATTACAAAAAAAATCCAGTTTACATCTAAGATTCAGGAAATACCGAAGTAGGCCCCTTGTGAACTAAATAACATCTCAATTAAAAATATCCACCAAACCATACATTGAGTTACCCCATTTCTCAATTCTCACAAATGATGACTTGTAAGTGGAGCTATATTGTTTGTATTACATTTCTGGCGAGTTGATTGCGTTATGGCGGTCTCCCTCCAACTATCTAGAAATAAATTATAGAGGATTTAAGTGAAAAGCAGTTTAGAACCTTTAAAAAAAATTACTTTCGGAAATCGAACCCACAACCTTCGGACTGGAAGGGCCTTATTTACTGGGCCAAGAAGGTTGTCGTATTCTCGTACAAATAAAAGAAAAAGTTCCTCTGAATAGATCTGAGACACTGAAGGCTTGTTCGAAAAACATACATACCATCACAACATATCCCTGTCGGGGTCGGCCGAGAGGACAAATCGCCAGACATACCTATCTCGACACACTTTTAAGCCTCTTCTGCATTCATATAACTTCTGCGATTTTTCTGACTTTCTGTTATTCACTTGATCCAACCATACTTTCCTTGGTTCGAAAAACATTGACTTAAAATTTGTTTGGCTCAATGTCTCAGTTATGAGTCTCCCTTCAAGGGTTCTTTGACATATTTTTGGTTGGTTGGAAGATATACTTACATAACATCACGCCATTTTTCTGTCGGGGTAATCATATTGGACAGAGCGCCGAACTTTCCTATTTTGACATACATCCTTCCCCTTCTCATACAACTCCTACAATATGTAAATTTCTACTTTTCCTTTTTTCAAAATATTATTCACTTGATCCAACCATACTTTCCTTGATCTTCCTCTACTGCGCCTTTCGCTCACATTTGCACTGTGTATTTGTTTTTTTACAAATATTTCTTCATGCATTCATTCTACATGTCCAAACCATCTCAGAATGCTCAACTTCGCATTACTCAACATGGCAGCCTCAAATTCACATTCATACCTAATGACTTCATTCTTTGTTCCGTCATACACACTATCATCGCGTTTATTTTTCTCAGTGCACGTATCTCTATAGCATTTATTCGGTGCCCTTAATTGGATGAGATTTATTGACAAATGGAAATACGAGTAAACCCGCCAAGTTGTAGTGTATACAACGGAAGTATTATGTAATAAAAGTCATCCTGCGGTGGTTCACAGGCAATGAAATACGCCGAAGACTAAATTATTATCATTAAGGATAATCTGACTTTAAAAGTATTCAAATAACTCAAATGAATCCAAGCAATCAATATGCCACGCACTTGATTCCAACAGCAGATACGACAAAAGAGACAAACGGCATAACAATATTTCAAACTACCCCATGTATTTTTGCATAGCGTGAATATAAAATCATCTGAGCTAAAAATGGACTGACTTTTTATATCGCGAACATATTTCATTCTCTCCCAATAAATTTGGAATTTCACTCAGAGAGCCATCGAAGGAAATATCCTGTTTGCTCGATTGATATCCACATTTTTAGATGGATCAGCATTCTCAAACCGTGCCGCAGTGTCGTTAGGCATTCAATTCTCATATCCATATTTCATTTCCCACCCTATCAAAGGGATCTGATGTGTTTATAATAGGAAATGGGATATATTATTCTACTCTATCGTTTCCAGGCGATTTGGTTTTGTCGTGCAAAATCGCCGTTTATATCGCTGTATATTCAAAAAGGAAGTCTCATTTTTATACAAAAATAATAATCCGAGTCGACTTTTGATAAATCCTTTTCAATTGCAGAATTTATTATGGAGAGATTTTTCCCTAGTAGAGCCTAATGAAAAATAAAATTCCGTTTTTACCAATCGTTGAACGTATCTAGGATATCAAGTTTTTTTTATTTGTCATAGAAAATTCATAATAAAATTATTTTTTATTTACACTTTGTATCCTGATTCCATGTTTTAACGTGATAAACATGATTTGCATTGAGAATTCCTTTCACGTATTTTCACGTGATCAATTTTTATCTTCCAAGGAATCTAGCAAATATTTTTTTTAACAATTAAACTTTTAAACGATTGTCCTCGGATTTCTAACATTACCCTTAATTATGAAAGTATGTATTAATTGATTTATGATGGAGATTCTTTAAGATTGTGACATATGAATCTAAAGATAACTGCAGTCTCCGGGTCCAAATAGAATAAGGAATTAGCAGTACCCTCCAAAAAGGTTGTTAAAGATCATGTTTAAACATGTATTCCATCAACTGACAAAAAATAAAAAACTCCTGTAAAACTTGCAAGGTACTTACTAGTATGGTTTCTTCATGTGCTAAGCATGTGAAGAAACGTGAGACCCGGTGCATGTGTGAGGAGTGTGATATATAGTAGCTCTTCACAACAAAAAATGTGCGCAGAATTATTATACTAAACAAAACTATCAAAGTATTTTAAATAAATGTACAATGTTTCATTACAATATTGTAAATGTTTACTTTGCTAGAGATATTTCAGTGAACCTGTCACAAAAATAAAAAGTTCTCAAAAACCAGCCGAGCACTGGTAAAGATGTCTCTTAGGCTTTATAGGTACATTTGTCTCGTGTCTTGTACGGGGAAGTGGTGGACAAGCGAAGAGTTGGTGAGCAGGGGAAGCGCTATAAGGAAAGTCTACGAGAGTCGCTTACTTTGCGCGGGGCGCCTGAGGACTGGGAGCAGGTGACTCGAGACCGTAAGGAGTGGAGAGCCGTATGTTCTCGGGCTGATGGCGTCTCAGCGACTAGACGTGTGAGAAACAGTCAGCGCGCTGCGAACATGCGTCAGCATGGCCAGGCGGCTCAGCAGGGTCCACATGTCTTTGACATTTGCTGGAGGGAATGCGCATCTAGGATCGGGCTTTTTTGTCACAGAAGATCACCTGATCGACGTGGAAGAACAGTTCAAGATTGACGTTGGAGTGGCGAGGGGATCTTCGACTACGAGGCCCGGCAACAACGACATTTGTCAGCAGCATTCTTAAATATCTGCGGTCAACATTTTGCAGTCTATTTCTATTCAAAAAACTGGTCACCGCACTAAATACTATTCTTATTCCCACTTGCTCCTCAACACTACTGGGGCTAGCAACCCCCCCCCCCCAGATTCCTGGTTGTGGATTGTGTATTATTATCTAGTCCGCTAAACAGATGCATTATTTTTCTATAAATATATAATTCATTAGAATTCTTGATGAATTGAAAAGAATAAGTAAACGATCTACGATCGGTGTAATTCTTATCGCATGCGAAATGGATTGATTGTTTATAAACCGTCTAGCTTCTATCAATAATATTGGCACGCACATAATGCACGCTACACTTAAACTTGAACTTGACCGAGCTACGCTGGTGGTATATCACATCTTGGCTTAATCGCTTTTAATTTATGTTTATCTCGAATGCTGGTGGTGTTGCATTGATGTTTTTATCTTTCGATATTATATCGAGTTTCTCTGTTGAAGAATCTTGTTGATTTGTAAGTTATTGTATATCAAAATATGTACGATATTTTGCTATTCGTGTTCCCTACTCCTTTCGGATCAGAGTTGAAGATTTGCAAGGGTATTTCATTATGTGGTACTATCAGAAGCCACAGTCCTTACAACGGCCTAAGCCGGTTTAATTTCACGTGCTTTTTGGTCTACCCAATGTCTACCGTGGTCTAATGGTTGACATTCACACTTAACAAATGAGCGCCCCAGGTTCGATCCCAGGTTTTACTCTTAAACCGTTTTACATCTGAATTTATGTTTTCTGTAGCTTACATATATTATGCTGCGTACCATAAATTTTTATCTCGCTATTGAAACACAACACAAAAATAGCGCTTTATAAAACCCTACCGAACAAAGGGCTGCACCAGATTAAACCTGACGATCGTCTAAGAAGTTTTATGTCCTTACCATGTGACCTTTGGGTTTGATCTATCAAGATTGTGTGAGCTGATGTGCAACAGCTTATACACTGTAAACCAATACACACACAGGCGTCTTTGGGGTTATCCCATCCCACTTATATTATTTCATTTAGGTTTAATGTTCTTTGGCACTCTTTATTTTGGTATGTGGTTAAAATGCTTAATCCACCGTACCTGAGACATACTTCACCATAATGGAAAAAATGTATTCAAAACATATTAAATTGTTTCACGATTCTGTATGTTTTTTTTATTCAATTGTATGATTTTTACATGTCGAGAAAATGAGCTAAGAGAAGAGAAGACTTCCAAAACAAATATACTTATATGTGTCGACGGATAGGCCGAGGAAATAATGACTGGATAGAGTTGGGAAAATATTGCACGAAGGAAGGTATAGTACCCGGCGGTAAGTAATACATATCGGGCTTAAGAAAGAGACTGTCGGTTTGTAGAGCGTCGTCTCTGTCGCACGATGCGACTGACAAATCGCGACGGTATCACGTGTATGAACAACAGAGACGACGCTCTACAAAGCGACATTCTCTTTCTTAAGCCCGATGTGTATTACTTACCGCCGGATAATGTAAGAAGAATTTGAAACTGAAGAACAAGTGTGATAAGATCCACTACCTCCTTATATTTATACTTAACTTATAAAAGGTCTTTCAAATGGAGTGGTTTTTTTAAATTCTTGGAT
The DNA here is from genome assembly GCA_949825065.1 of Odontocerum albicorne. NCBI lineage: Eukaryota > Metazoa > Arthropoda > Insecta > Trichoptera > Odontoceridae > Odontocerum > Odontocerum albicorne. The sequence continues at coordinate 12,904,012 of OX463857.1, forward strand.
AAAACACAGATGGCGTCGCGAACTTGCCTGGGTCATGTGACATTTGAGAAGTGTAATGTATGACATTTATAAAAATGGAGTCGTATACAATACAACAACGCGTTCAAATTGTTGAATTATTTTATATATTGTAATCTCCGGAAACGGTGATGTTAATTGGCCACCAAGATCATGTGATCTGACACCGTTGGACTATTTACTCTGAGGTTACGTGAAAAGCCAGGTCTATAAGAATGACCCCCGATCAATTCCTGAGCTGAAGGATGAAATTATTTGTGTTATTGGTGAGTTAGAACCGCAATCATGCCAAAATGTCATCGAAATTTTGACAAAAGAGTGGACATCCTTGGAACTGTAAGAGGTGGAGATTTGGCGGATATTGTTTTTTTATGTTTAAATGTCATACATCATACTTCAATGACCAATAAAAAGTTTTTTGAAATCAAAGCAAATTGTGTGTTTTATTCAAGAATTAAAAAAAAATTAATAATAAAAAACGCTCAATTTGAAATACCCTTTATATACCATATGTTTATTTTGTAATATTTTTTATATGTTAATAATAATGGGTTCGAGTCCCGAGTTAGTTAGACTTTTAAGTTTATACCTTACTAGTTTTTCAGATACTAGATTCCTTACTAGTTTTTCAGATACTTTGTATTACATATAATAACAATAAAAACAGCAAAATAATAATCACGTAGTAGAAAATAAAATGGTAATCTACTCCTTATGACTTTTTGATATATTTACGTTCCAGTCATTTTGGGCATTGCTGCAAAGTTTTATACGGGTATTCGATGTGAACCACTTTACGAGTATATGTGTATATGAAAAGATTGCTTCGTCTATAATAAATGTAATACGAGTATGCTCTTCTCCAACATGTCGTAATACAAACGAAATTCTTCCGTTCATTCTAAATGTATAATCAAACTTTAATTCTAACACTATTATTAGGGCTCTGTTTCTAATTAACCCACCTATGCCAAAGTTTCGATTTAATTTTGTATTATACACAAAATCGCAAAGTCACTATCCCTTTTCACTTCTCTTTTGTTTAAACTTCACAACATCCTTTCTAAATGTTGCGCTGTAATTGCGCATTTAGTCCTGCATTGTTCCCGTTTATGTCTCTTTTATTTCACCATAGTTCGAATACCTCCTAGAACCGTCGTCACAATTCTGTCATCCCTATCCTCTAACCCTTCGAATAATCCTGCTTCCAGGTACGACGCATACCTGTCCAAACCTTTACCCCGAGTTTTTCTAACCTCCTGGTAACTATAACCCGACTACATCCAATTATTCCCGAGAACCCAACAGCAGTTAACTAAACTTCTAGAAGGCAAAAAAAGGATTATGGTATCCTTTGCATTGTATAACATATTCTGCATTAATACAGTATCCCTTGTGCTTCGTTGCAATATTCTGGTTTATTCAGTGAAATGTATCTAAACGTTTCTAGAAGTTTGTACAGGTTCGTTTCAAGTTTTGTGGGTGCCGTTAAATAATGTAAGTCGATAATGTATACCATATTACATACCATCACGTAATTTCCCTTTCGGGGTAGGCAGAGAGGAAATAGTGGCATCCTTTCCTATGTGAATACATCCTTAGCCTCTTCATTTTCCCTACACCTTCTCATACAACGTTTACATATTTACTGACTTTCTACGTTTCCTTATTTCAGAATATCATTCACTTGATCCAACCATACTTTCCTTTGTCTTCCTCTCACATGCATTCCACTCTTACACTCTTATTTGGACTGAACATCTGTTTTGTTAGTTTTTCTTCATTCATTTGTTCCACATGCACAAACCACTTCATCTTACTTTTCATCATACTTACACATCAGCTTTAAGGATCACATTCATCCCTAATCACTTCATTCCGTATTCGGTCATACATTGTCACTCCATTATTTTTTTACATTACCTTTTCTCATATCAAAATGTTTCAATAAAATAGATTTTTTTTAAATATTCTGTATTCAAATTATACCATTTTTAAATTCACTTGGGGCAAATCTTATTCTGTTGGAATCGTCGCGGGTCTGAGTGGACAAAAACCATCGCTTTATTATTCAGCAAGTGAACGTCTTCATCAAACCACCACCTGCAATCTTCCGTTGAATTTTCAACATTTATATCACCCTTTCTGATCCTTTTGCTTCATACCCTTGATTTAAAAGACCGTCCTTTTAATTTCTGTATTCTGGAGTTGTCCATTGTGCACTTAATATTCAACCCAGCATCCCACATGGAAGACTCATGTCATCTAAATTATGGTGCACTATGTCCACCATCAAAAGTAAAACTCATGAAGTTTTCAAGGTATATTTTACAAACAAGACATCACATGTTTAATCATGTTCACATTCTTGATTTTTTTTGTTCTTTTAAAATATGGTATCATTAGTATATATCTGTTTTTTTTTTTAAGTTGGAAAGCCAATGTTTAAAGAAAATGTGTGTTATTATAATACGTTTTTCTCTCTCGATAAAATAGAAATGGGGCTTAGAGCCATCCTTCGAAAACTCGATAAATCAATATATTCCGTTGGCAGGATATAACCCTACAGTCTCCCATTTCTAAGTAATCGATTCAATCATTTTTTCGGTTACGTTACTCGCTCAGGGCAGTTATTTCTGCCGATCACTCTTTTCTTTACTTTCAATATCTCGTGTACCGCCCGGGCAAGAGCTCATCTCACATTTAAGAAAAATAATTTTGTTTTACTGATATTTATTGACATGCTTTAACAAAGGAGGAAAAAATATTTTTGTGTCTCATTCTTCACTCTACCTCCCCTAAGTGTCTCAACTCCGGTCATATTAATTTAAAAAATTGTGTATGTGTATCCTGTAGTCAATCATTTTCAGCAACCCATCATCAGTATATAATGTAGGAAATACCATTAAACAGAGTTTCTAAATTCAAAGATTTGGGCATAACCTTTGATGTCGGACTCGCATTCGTTAATCTGTCTCGCGTTTGAAATCGGACTGTTACAAACAACTCGGTTTTTAGATGAAAATATGTTATCATGCGAATTTGACATTACCGATATCCCTTTGAAACTTAATCTAATAATAATAAAATTTGAATATGCATCTGCAGTTTGCCCTCCTCACCTCAAATATGAGGTGTATATAGAACAAATACAGAAGAAAATTCTTCAGATATATATGGTATAGAACAAAGAGTGATTATCCAAAATATGCGCACCATGTCGAAATTCTTACGGTGTGTAACTTTAGAAGCCACAAAACAAAAAGGCAATATTATATTGCGATATTCCTACTAAAGGTTTTTCAATGTTGCTATAACTGTTACGCAATACTAGAAGCACTAAGTTTATCAATATGTCCCCAATAAATATAGCCGTGCAAGGAATCACCCTCTGTTCTAACATACATACCAACTTACAGAACGAATATCATGGCTCAACACTCAGTCACGCGTGGGTATAGAGATATTGAACCAACTGAGTGACACTGTGGATATATTCTCTAGTTAATAATTTCTACTCGGAGTGTCGGTCCGATTTCAAGACACCTTACTCCTTCATCGGATATTGTGAAACGGACTTGGGTTGTTTTGTTTGGATATTTGGGTGGTGGTGTACAATCTGCACTGCCTAGCACTATGAGAAGAATCCTGGTTTATATTCTTCCTTACGAATAAGCTACTTGTAACTTGAAGCAGACCCTCTTAACGGGAGAAATCCGAGTGGAAAAAAATGTAAATATATATAATATTTATTCTCAGTGGAAAAAAATGTAAATATATATAATATTTATTCTCAGGTCTATTTCTTTACATATCGCGTCTTACTTATCATACGCTATATTTAATTTTCATTCGCCGCTAACACATTATTTCATTAGCATAAAATAGTTCATGTAGTGTAAATAGTTACATTTTCGTTCGACATTTTTATGACACATACACATTTATTTTTATCGACTGTTTATTTTTTATTAATCATGGTGATCAAATCGGTTTAAATCATTTTGCAATGAAAAAGCACAATTGTAAAAATTATTTTTTATGTTCTGTCATATTTTTTTCTGTTCATTATATGCAGGTCTACAATCATTGATAGAGATTAGTCATGTATCTGTTTTTTTACTTAAATTTAAAAGAATATTCATTTCCTAAAATCTGTCATAGATTCTTCTTCTTCCTCTTCTTTTAGGCCTGTTATGGTCCTGCATCATCGTTTCCCTCTTGTGATGTCGACTGCCAGCTGTCTTTCCATATTTTCAGAAGTTGTCGTGGAGATCTGCTTGCTTGGGGAATACTGCCCCTGGCCATTCTTACGGCTCTTGGTTCCGCCATTCTGGATAGGTGTTCGTTCCAGAACCTTCTTCTCTGTCGTCCCCATCTGACAATATCGCACATCCTTCGGATTTCTGTGTTTCGTACTCTATCACGAAGGAGTTTGCCAGCAATACTCCTGAGTACCTTCATTTCGCTGGTTCGAAGGAGATTTTTGGTTCTGACAGTATCGGCTCTGGACTCTATGATGTATGTCATTATGGGGCGGACACAGGTGTTGTAACATATATCCTCACCTTGCTTTGGATGTTCATATACTAGTTTTTCCAGATAGTGTTCTTTAAACATCCTGAAATACCTGCGGCCTTTTGTGATTGTTCAAGTACATACTGTCATAGATTATAAACTTTAGTGTATCTGAGATGTGCTGGCTGGAAGGAAAAAAAAATACTGCATAGCAATAAGCTGCTTGCCAGATGTACCATCTACACAACAGCACAAAAATAGAAAATATTAATGATAAAAATAAATGTTTTTAGTTTTGATTATGTATTTAAATATGGACTTTCATTGTTGTTATGTGATACGAGTATATAGTATAATATTATAGTTTGATTGCTGTGTTCTTTTTTTTTTTTTGTAAAATTGTTATTCAATTTATTTATTTTTAAATTTTCATTGAAGATTAATAAATAGATTAAAATAACTTAATTTGAAAGTGAAAATATTTATATGAATCAATATCTTATAACGTGTTTGATGTGTCGATCAGCTTCTTCAGGAAAATCTCTGATATTTAATGGAATATTTTAAATAATTTAATGATAAATCTTAAACTGTTTAATTCTTTTATACTTGTATATTTTTGTGTTTGGTATGTTTGGTCCTTGTACGAATTACGGAAACCTGTAATGTGCAAAAGACGTAAAAAAATAAATCAATAAATGGAGTTTAAAAAGAGTGGACATAGTACACTAATTCCAAACTCGCGTTTAGTTTGAGGTCTGCCCGCATGCGGGTAACGTAGGGAAGGGTGTGAATGGGCCCAGGCTACCTTTGTGTGATCCGATGATTATGATTCTGGTGTTTTGGTTGTGTAATAACATAATACCTCCTTTCCTCTGCGAGGCCGCTGTTTCAGCTACGGTGGTCGCTGTTAATTTAGCAACGGTTATTTAGCAACCATTAATTGCACCGCTACTGACCCGTTTATAGTCGCAATTGTTGCCAACCTCTCTTCCTATTCGCAGGTTCAGTTAATTGATTTTGTTTAAATTATTGATTGTACCAGTTTAATGTTTTGTATTGTATTATATTATACTTTCGATGTATTCAGTAAACTGTGGCGGGGTTATTGCCAAATGACAATGTCTTTCAACCAATTAGATTTTTTTTAAACAAGCCTTAGATGAAACCAGACTCTAACCCTTTTTAAAAAGAAATCTGGGTTCCAACGGGAATCGAACAGGCGATTTGTCAACTAGAGCACGGACGTCAAGATGTTTTGTTTTGATTTAATAAATATTTTAAACTCGGAGTTTTTATCAAAATGTCGAATTATATAAATAATCTGCAGTTTTTTTTTGTTAGTTTGTTGATATGAGTCAATTGATTACCTCCGTGGATTAGTCCTTAAGACGCATGATTTCCATCTGGGGGGTTCGCATACCATTCACAATGCTACCCGAAAAAAAAATAAAAAAAAGACTTCGAATCTGGTAAATGAGTTCGTCTGGTAAAAACCTGTACGCAATAGATGTACACAAATGTTGTTGCTTCGTCACATGCGGTAAAATTGCCAACACATGCAATGATAAACTATGGGGTCCTTGTTTACTCAATTGGTTTTAAGCATGTAGGCTAAATTTAAAAGCCCGAAGACGCTGTTATCTCTCAAATTTAGCCTCTTTACTCAGCGCTGTCACTTTAACGTAACTTTCGGTAGTAGCTTTCGATCTTCGTGAGTTAAAATTTGATGAATCAAACATAATGCTCAACAAAATAGCGGAATAATCTGTTTATACTGCCATTTTTTTGTGTCCTAAATATGCCTAAGGTACAAAAATTATAAAAGAAGATCTCATGTCTGAAGTCCTAAATCTTTATTCGACTTAATTATAATTATTGTTTTCTCATTTTATAACGGTATAATATACATTGTCGATCATCATCCAGAAACATTTTGATCTCATGCGAGCGTTACGACAAGACAAATAAGACTGATGGATGATGAGTGGTTAATTTCATTTGGGTTAAGAACTTCTTAGGATGAAATTTAATATACTGGTGGTCCATTATTGCGCTGTTTCTAGGTGAGAACAAGGGATAAGCGTCACAGGGCTTCGTTACCTGGTTGATGAACCCTGTAAACCGAGGGATGATATTATATTTGAAATTAATTTGATTAATGGTTAATTTGAAGTATACTAAAGGACAAAGTTATAATAATAATATTATAACGTAAGGAATGAAAATGATCCTTATCACATCCACGACAACAACCTTCATCAAGTGGACTAGATATTTAGACATCAAGTGGAGTGATACGTAGCATATGTGTATTAGAATGTATGAATTTGCAGGAGGAGAAAATTGATTGGGATAGAAAAATATAACATTCATACCATCATGTTATTTCCCCGCTGGAGAAAACTCAGAGGACAGATCGCCAGACTTTCCTATCTTGACACAACTTCTCTTCTACATCCAAGCACCTCATATAACTCCTACGATTTCTCTCACTTTTACATTTCCTTTTTTCAAAATATCGTTCACTTGATCCAAAAATACGTTCTTTGGCATTTTTCTAATAGCTTTTCTCTCACATTTACACTTTGTATTTGTTTTGTTAGTCTTTGTTTATTCATTCGTTTTACATGCCTAAACCATCTCAAAGTGCTCTTCTTCATCTGACTCAATACATCAACCTTTATTTAATCCACGTTCACCCCGTATCGCTTAAATTTTTTCTCAGTGCATGCATTTCTACAATATACCATATGTATATTCGTCTCCTTTCAGTCTTTTTCACATTCACGTTTCACTCCCATACATCTAATTTGTTACTAAAATACTGTTGTGGACTATCGATTTAGCGGATTTTGATACTGCCCGGTTCGAGTATATATTTTAAGGACTCTGTTCACTTTATTTCCTAAAGCAACATGCCGTTTGATATATCCTAACGCTTCCTTCGTCTGAGAAAATACTACCCAAATAACGAAAATCTTCAAATTGCTCCAATCTTTCGTTGAAGCAAGTTGGAGCAAATTGAGCAGTAGAAAGTATTGAGATATGTTATTTATTTATTTTGTTTCATTTAATTTCAATCGTCAAACGATCTTTTTGATAAACAGATAAAAAAACATGTCGAATTAAACATTGACTTGTCAGCGTGATATGCAATAGGAACAAACAGTACTAGTCGAACAACACAACAAAGCAACCCCATACAATTAATTCTAGCAAGAATAAATTCTTCACTTTACTCTTGCAATTAGCCAAAGCCATATGAAAATCCATATAATGCCCATATTGATTACCCAATCTTTGTAGTAGTAGTAGTATTATTATTATGCAAGAGTTGTATAAATAATTAGTTGCAACCATTTCACTATAGAACAAAAGATTTTGCCGAATGGGCCTACAGAAAACGTGTAACATGACTAGCGGAGTTAGTTCCGGGCTATTGAAATACGAGCTGACAGACAGTCTTAAACAATGTTGTGAGGTCAAATACTCGTAAATATATATCTGAAAAAATTGTAAGCCTCATCACTTCCAATAACTTATCATACTCAGTTATTGGGATCTGCAGTTTGACGTTTACAAATCATAAAAACCTCTGCTGTATGCGTTCAACTTTATCATTATGGGCATCATACTGGAGTGATTACAACTTGAGGGTATGTACATACGAGTATTGTATAATTTTACATTAATAAAAACTACTGAAGGTGTGACACTGAACCCCTTCCCTTTCTCTTATGTAACGAGGAGGTCTTATCATGGGATTGCGTGTTCAACTGGGCGACAGTCATAAAATATGATGCATTCACACTAATGACCGTATCTTCTAATGGTCATAATGACCATTCTCCTTCGTATGACCATGTAATTCTAGGGTCATTTAACCTTAGAATTAAGAAATTCCGTAAGGAGTACCCATCTCTCGGACTCCGGGCTTGGTCTCTTTATTTAGATAGTTTGCTTCTTCTTGATTGTTGAACTTTTAGATCTCTTTATATTTATTTAATATTACGTGCTTAGTACCTTTTAATCAGTGATGGCTACATCCGTAACATAGATGGTTTTTCTTTTTCTTATTCGTTCCCTCAGTTCTGTAGATCGTGATTACGGTAATCAATATTTTACGCCGTCGTGAATTAAGATTGTTTTCGGTGACGTATTCACGAACTGAATTGTTAAGAGCAGCACCAATCGAACACTGAATGACCTTGTTGAATGAGTTTTCCAATATCGATATTTTTTATATCTCGGTAGGTAATTTGACTCCATAGTTAACTTAGCAGGTATAACTGATCCACTCCACACGGAAGCATGAAACATTGTTCATGTTGTTATTATGCTATATTAAGTTTTTTTTTTGTTTGATGTAATCATTTGATGTAATTGGTTTAAATTTCATCAAATGTAAAATAAATAAAAAAGCAAATAAATCAACCAGCACTCTCTAGTACCAGCGATATCTTGCCCTATGTAACGCTTCCTAAGACGAGCACTCAGCTGCTATTGTCACTCCATCGAATAGGTATTCAGCCTCTGTCCTGTTTGCCATTCACACTTCCCGCCAGAATTGACCGCTGAAGGATGTCGTCATCTCCTCGCTTTTTGTGTCCAACGTATTATAAGACTTTTCTTGCACAAATACATACGTTTTGTGTCCAAAGTATTATAAGATTTTTCTTGCACATAGAGATACGTTTTGTGTCAGAAGTAATATAAGACTTTTCTTGCACAGAAAGATACGTTTTGACTGCAAGTTTTCAATATTCGATCTATTGTTTCTTCTGGTAGTACATGGAATGCGTTAGAGCCGCATCACACAACAACACAACACAAACATATCAATTATACGTTAGTATAGTTAGTAAAACGCGTTCCAACTCGCATGTTGCGGGTTCGATTCCCGTATGTATTCAATTTTCGAAAATATTCCAGTATGACTTTCCCTTTAGGGCTCTTTCTGGTTGATTAGAAGAGATTGCCAAGTAACAATAAATTGCCAGGTTGTGCTGTTAACTCTCCTTTATTATAATTCTAATAAAATGACGATGTATACAGCAGGGTTTAGAGGACAGACTTTCCTCAGAGGCGATCTAACTCGGAATTCGAACCCAAAATTATTGACAGACTAATTATTTTACAAAATACTATAAATGTACAAAAGTTAAGTAAGTGTAAGGATAGGAAGGTGGCTTTCCTGCATATGTTAAGAGAAATATTTGTGCTTTAAAAACCGCAGAAAACTTGCCAAATTAAAACGAACTACAATAAACCTTTTTTGATCTGATTTTCCTATACGTAATAGTAACACACTTGGCTTGTGGTGGAGTGTAGTTTACCATATGTGTGCAGTTTTTATTAAAAAACATGAATTATAATTCCTAAAATACTTTTTTCAATCACATCTAACAACGATGGAAATTTCAAATGTCTCATCCCGTTGTTGTGTGTTATATTAAGTTCTAAGTTTACCTTTTTCTTTGTTGACATCTTCATAATAATTTTAAATTTAAAAAATATGTATTCTTGGTTAACTGTGAAAGTGACAACACTGTCCACTGTTTTCAAATCGTCTTCCTTTTCAAAGGTAGGCAGGTATGTTACCTATACAGCTCATCACGTTTCTGTTTACGTAACGCAATAAGAAATTGTATCATTAGTCCATCTAGCCGCGCTCTCTACAGTTTCCAGTCTTCTCCACTCCACGTGAATGACGGCCCCATACCCGAGAGTCGTGACTTTAAGATAACGTGACGGTGACTGAAGGCACAACAGCCAGGCAACAATCACTCGAGACGTGGTAGAGGCTGTGTGGACCGTGGAAAAAACTAACTCTCAATTTCCTCTCTATTCACTGGATATATTCTTCTATTTTGTAACAAATAAAAAGATTACCTAAAGGTTATTTATTTTTGTCTCTCTGTTTGCACAAAAAAAATGTATCTATGTCCCTACTAGAAGTATTTTAGTTTGTGTTTTATTTGAATACTGGTGCCACAGCATTTTACTCAATGATAACTAGACTGATTCAGATGATAAATCAATCCAACAAACAATCTCTTTGAAACCATAGTTTAATATAATAAGAATGATCAAGATGGAAGTGTCTGTCATGTGCTGTTTGCCACTGCGTGGTGGCTAGTCATCTTTACAGAATGGGTATTGTAGAGAATTCTGGCTGCGAGTGTGGTCTAGAGGATGAAACTATGGACCGTGCATTTTTAGGTTTTCCTTCGGGAGACATATTTCATTTACTCGGAGCCATATCTTTGCCACGTCCAATGAATGTTGCGTTTCTTCTTTCTTCGTGGAACTTTTCCACTTATAGATCATTTGTTAAATTTTTTAAGCTTTATCAGCTGAAACTTGAAATTGTCTAGAATTAGCTTTTTTTTAAATTAGTTTTATTACATTGCCTCGTGTAATTGCATAATGACTTGAATTTGATGGCACGAATTATCATCCTTGTTTGGGTGGATTGTCTATTAAAAAAAAGATGCCATTAAACGAAGATAACTATACCAAGGACCTCTTAATTATAAATGAAATAATTAGAGACAATTTTAGTATACGCACAAAGTAATCTCTATTTATTTATTTAACATTGTAAAAACAATCTGGCCTTTATTGCCAGGTGGCAATCTCTTCCAACCAACCAGACAGCTTAAATAAAATAATTTATTTATTTATTACATCAAACTAATTTCAATCACAATTCTGGTTGGTTGGAAGAGATTGCCGCGTGGCAATAAACCCGCCAGATTGTATTTGCAATAAAAGTGTTAAATAAATAAGTATTATCCTTTTTCCTAGATTCTTTGTTGAAAATAAATTTTTACAAATGCTTTGTCACAACAAAACTGATTATATATAATATAAAATTGTTGAAAATGCTTTCACTAAGCGAAATAGACTAGTCAGTTTTAGAAAGTTTCTTTTGTAGAATATGATATATAAAAGTTTCAATGTAAATGATTAACTAGATGCTGTTGTGGCAATGCTCTGATATTAACGTAAAAAAAAATATTCAACATTCGTCTGGCATGATCGTTGTTTTACTATCGTTTTAAAACTTAAAAACTTTCTTGTACTTGTGCCAGAATCGAGAATCCCTCGTAAAACGTCCGTCTGGTCCTCGTGAACAGTGGAATATGCTAACTTGCAAAATTTTCCTGTTGCCCAACAACTATGTTATATCGTGTTGTAACGTATAACTTACAACACTTGAAGATTTGTAATCCATATTTTTACGCACATGTTTTCCGTATGTCAACAGTTAATTAACAAAAAGCCATAAATAAATGAATGGTTGAAGTAAAGTAGGCTCTAAGTACCAAAAAAAACAAAAAAAAACTAAGTATGCAGTTTCATTCTATATGACATACACTCGTAGAAGTTTTTTTTTGTTTTTTTTTTTGGTACTTGGTGCCTTTTTAACTTCAACCATTCAAATGTTCTTACAACCGAATCGTTCGATAAATGTACAAATTGAAAAAAAAAAACAAAATATAAACCGTGAATATTTTTTTTAAAACTGAAAAGATACTGTGGTATAATTTGAATAGTTATTTTGATGCAAACTTTGATGTATGCGAGTGAAACGTGGATGGAGAAAACACTGATAAGTGCCGAATAAATGTTGTAGAAATGCGTGCATTGAAAATAATACTTGGGAAAACAACGTAGAATACAGATTTGAGTGATTAAGGATGGATGGGAACTTAAGGCTGATGTGTTGAGTAAGATGAAGAAGAGCACTTGGTGGTTTGGGCATATGGATCGAATGAATGAAGAAATACTAACAAAACAAATGTATAGTGCAAATATGAGGTGAATACGTGTGAGAGGAAGACATGAATGAAATTGAGGTCTTTCGGCACCAGTTTTACAGCGACACGTCTGAGGCCCAAATCATTAACCAAAATGTCTTGAGCGGATCTATAAGCGATGTTCAAGTCCTCTGCCAGCTCTCTGATGGTCAATTAAGGTTTTAGGCCAACATTTCTTTGATTTTATCGATGTTTTCATCGGTTTTCGACTGCCACTGCGTTCGTCATCCTCGACCGACTCACGACCACTTCTGAAGCGTTCGTGCCACCGAAAAACACTTCTCCAACATTTCCAAGGTCTGCGGACCGTTAAATACGTTTTTCACACAACATTTAATGCAAACTCGTTGATGCACAGTTGATGCTATTATCAAACTTGTAAAAAATCGAAAACACGCACAAAGGTAGATGTACTCAGTACAGCGTAACTTTTACAAATGTCAAGCTATGACGCTGAAATTTGGAGAGAAGTGTCAAAGATAGATGTGGTAACCTAACAAAAGAATTCCAATCGGGTGACTGACAGCGCCACACGGTGGCCGGTCCTAAAACTTTTTGATTAAGGTAGTATCTAACCTAATATTATACTCGTATCATATAACGTATCAATCAACAATTCCCGGGACTAACCAACAGATAACAAAAGGTTTTATGTTTTAAAAGGGGGTAAAGCAAGGATGTGTTATGTCACCTAGGTTGTTTAATTTTTGCATATATTTATGTGTGAAGTAACTGATTGGCATACACATTACGAATGGGAATGTGTGTGGATTGCTGTATACTAATGACTTGGTAGTGTTAACGGAGAATGAGAATGATTGCATAATTTGATAAATAAATTGTTTAAGAGATGTTAAGAGAAATATATGAAAATAAATGTTGCGAAACACAGTCATGATGGTGATCGAAAATTAAAAAAAAAATATTCTGGTTCGACTCCTTTTGATGCCCAGATATTTTTTAAAAAAGTGTTATAGACTGGTTTTAACTTTGGATAAGGATTGTTCAAAACTTTTTTTGGTTGATTGAAAGAGATTGGGGCATGCCAATAAACCCACTACGTTGTGTTGTGTACAACAAAAGTGTAATACAGCTCAATATGTTATGTTGATGAATATAGAAGAATTTTGGCAAACAAATGGTGTTTTAGTAGTAAGTCCCGGGACTTATTGATCGATGTATTATATTGTATATAATGAAGAGACATGAAATTCTCTCTATTCAAAATAATATTTGCGCTCTTTGCCCATTCTGATTTTCTTAATGTTATACTTTTCACTAATACTTTCTCAACTGTCGATACATTTTATAACCCAATACAGTATTTTTTCAAATGTATAGTCAGTACATACCACATTCTCGCGTCGTATGCCCAGATTGATGGGGTTCGACGATGATTGATGGTTTTTTTTTCTCCTCAGTTTGATAATCTCAGCTGAAATAAGGTCATTCATTATTCATATTCTGATAACCTGTTACGTCTGGAACGAATATGCTTACGGCAATGCTTCTCAATATTCAGGACGTTGTCAAAATGCAGTTTCAAATTATTTGAGCGTTTTATTACAGTTGAAATAATTTTGACATAAATAGGATGAAAAAAAAAAGAATGATCGGATTAGGGGCATCTGTTAATTAGAGATAGATGTTGTTAGTAGAAATTAGAAAATAATCTCGAGAGGGTTAAGACAAATTAGGAATATGATTTCTGAATGACTTGGTAAGAACACGTATTTCTCGGAATTTAATGAAGAGCATGAAAGAGGAATGCTAGCTATGTAATAGTTAGAATGTCGAGCATTAGTGTGGAGCTCACGGGGGATTAGTTTTTCTCAAACGATGGAGAAAGTGTAATAGATTTTATTGAGATATATTTATCTACTTGACGTGAGTGCGGTTTCCGCCCGTGGCTCAATCCTACGAGTGTCTACTTTACGTGAGTGGGGTTTCTGCCCGTGGCTCTATCCTACAAGGTTTATTTTAGATATGTCGGGATACTGCCGTCTAAGCGTGAAGAGGGTCTCTTATAATATCCCCCAGTAATAGGAGGGCGAGCACTGTTGCGAGGACGCCATATATTTTTCATCCCACACCCATGTTTACCTAAACTATTATATAAAAATATATATGATAATAAATATGAAGTTGATACAAACACAGTTAATATTATATATTCACCCATACACATACAACTCCAGATTCATTGGCAGCGTCAAGAGAGAAAAGAAAAATACATCAATACCATCACACCGTTTCTCTGTCGAAATAAGCAGAGAGGAAAGAGTTCTAAGCTTAACTTTCTTGACACACATGTTTCGCATCTTCTACGTCCATAGTCCTTCACATACAACACTTACGATTTCTCTGAATTTTTACATTTTCTTCTTTCAAAATAGTATTCACGAAATCCAACCATATGTTACTTTCCTTGGCCGTCTTCTACCACGCCTCTCACTCATACTTGCGGTGTATATTTATTGTTAGTCTTTCTTCATTCTTTCGTTTAGCATGCCCACACCGTCTTCGAGTGCTTTTCTTGATCGTTTTTATTACATCAGCCTTAGGTTCACTTTTTTTTAAGTACGCGTAAATTATAATTATAATAAATATCATTTATTCAGCTCCTTTTAGCATTTCTCGATAGACAAAATAAGAGGCCAAATTGAAGAATTGAAGTTCAACTTCTTAAGCTGCTTCAAGAAACGTTGAAGAAGCTCTGCGTAGAATTACCCTGGACCAATCTCTCACGGGATACACAACGCAGATGGAATGCAGACACGTTATAACAGAATTATAATAATAATTAAAATACGACACGCGTTATGATAATTCATTTAGTATGGAAATATGTTACGAACGATGTAATTAGTCACGCCAAAAATGATGGACATAATTGAAAAGCATTAGCCGCTGCAGTTCTGCCCTCCATTTGCTGTTAATGTTTATCACAAATTAAGGGTGCAGGGGGAAAACATGACAAGTCACATTTTTATCAATTTCGAAGGAGATCGTAAATATAATTACATGAGTTATTCGTGAACTTTGTTGCATTGGTTTATGTTCGTCTAATTTTAACGTTACATTGTATTTGTGAGGTGAACGCTGCGGTAACGCACTGGATTTCCATGCGGAAGGTAACCGGTTCGAACCCTGCGTTGTGCTACTCCCCTCGAAAGACACTGATATTTTGTACCGCGTAGTTTTCGAAAGTATAGGTATACCTATGAATTCGGTCGTATATATTCTTACAAAAAATGGAGAGGAAAAGGTGAAAAAATATGCCAGTATGCTCCGATCTTCTCACTTCGGTGTGCTACCGGATCCAGTACAGCGGTATGGCCGGTGAGTTTGCTGGTGTACAGCGGCTCTCTCACTTAAAACAAACTCCACGGCACAGTTTAATTTTCCAATTGAATTGACGATGGAATAGCGATCCTCGCCTACAAGGCCTAGCAACGACGACGAATATAATATTTACGAAATATTAACACTATATTTTTTTACTTTTCATGGCTGTTAAACAAACAAAAAAATCTGAGAATTTTTTTTATGGTATAGTGTAAATGTATGTGAACTCTTTACATGTTATGTGTTCCTGATGAGTGTATGGAGGACATTTTAAAATGGATTTTTGATTTTTCCGAAATGATAAAATACAACATGGGTTGACTTACGTTGTACGAGTACATACTTACAATTAGGTTTCACTAATTTAGTTGACAAAAAACTGTGGCAGAAGTTTTCAATAATTTATCAACAATCGGTGAAAAGCATCAACCTATTTGTTCATGTTTATTTGTCCTCAGTAAGATACAGGCAAAAACATAGTTTACTGGTGGTGAACTATGTTTTTGCCTGTATCTTACAGACAAATGAAAGGCAACAAACTCAAATCCATATAAAATGACTCCGTTTTAAATTGCCTGTTTTTTGTTGTTTGTCTTGCTTTTTTATATACTCGTACTATATATACAAACAATTACTTGTTATGTTTACAAATAAAGACTACCAGTTTTATTGTTATACGCATTCGTGGAAGCCTAGGTGTTACAGACATCAACAGTGAGATGGAGGAGAGGCGATTGAGATGGTATGGGCACGTTGGACGCAGAGCACCCGATCACATTGTGAACCAGGCAATCTCCATGGATCTTCCTCGAAGAACAACCAGAGGAAGACCAAATAATTCATGGGTGGTGCAAAAAGATAACCTGATGCAGATGCACGGCCTGGGGGACGTAGTCTGGGACAGAAGAGCATACAACCTGAGGACGAGGAGAGCTGACCCCAACAGTCTTCGCAGATAATGAGTTGGGATGGAGCCAGGGAGAAGAAGTTTTATTGTTATACACTTCCATTGTATGAAAGTATGAGTTTATGAAAGACGATGGAATAAAGACATCATATATAAATGTTCGGATAAAATGTATGTTTTTAGTAAAATGAAGTAAGGAGCTTTAAGATTGTTTAGACATGTAGGTAGAATTAATGATTAAGCGAGTACACAAGTCATAAGTACAAGGTGTGCGTGGAAGCGACAGACCTTGGGAAATGTGGTTTGATCAAGAGGACCAGATTTTGAAAGAATGTAAAATGAGAAGTATGAATAATATGAGATTGAGAATGACGAGATATATTGAATATAGAGAAGGCGAATGTTGTATGATTGGATAGGAAAATACGGAAATCTGTTCTCTCCGTATATCCCGCAAGAAACACGGCGTGATAATATCTATGCATGTATGTTATCACCAGTACAATGTGGTGGGTTTATTGACCATCTAACCAACCAGATAGGCAACGAGAACGTAAGTTAGAAATACACTGAAACCCATTTTATGAGTATTAAAAAAAACTTTGAGTACCAACGGAAATGCAGCCCGCATTTTCGGGCTGAAAGACAATTCATTTTTCCAATTGTCACGAAGATCTTATCGGTTCTTTCCCTATTGACTTTAAAACTTTTCCCGTTTTTTACATGGAGTAATTTGTTTTCAAAATAAAAAAAGCTGTTGGGTCTTCATAGTTTTTTTTCTCGTCATATGCCATTTTCCTTCTCAGCAGAATAATTTGTTAGTTTTCATTTTTGGCAAGTCACGTTGCCCATTTTCATTCTGAGCAGAATATCATTACAGATTAATTTGGCCATGTTCGTATTTAGCTTGATATTTTGGTCATTTTCATTTTTAACAGGTAATTTGAGCATACCTACCATATTCTTAGCCGAATAACCAACCATTATTATTCTTAATAGGATAGTTTATGCTTTTTATCTGGATAACTTGACCATTTTCACTTTTTGTAGGATAACGTGGCTATTTTAATTTTTAAATTGGTCTATTTTTAGGAGAGTAACTTGACCATTTTCACTCTTAGCAGGATAACTTGACCAGTTTTACTCTAAGCAAGGTAACTTGACTATTTTCTTTTTTAGAAGGATTACTATTTTCATTTTTAACAAGATAACTTAACCATATTTATTTTATCGGGCTCACTTAATCTTCATAGTTTCACTCTTAGCAAGATAACTTGACCATTTTATTTTTTAAAAGAACACCTTATATATTTTCACTCTTATCAGAATAACTTTGCCATTTTCCTTTTTTAAAGGATAATTTAACCATGTTCACTGTAAGCAGGATAAATTGACCAATTTTTTTTTTCAGGATACTAGGCCATTTTCACTCCTTACAGGATATTTTAATTATTTTTTAAATTTTAATGCACTACAAAACTACCAAAATTAAAGTATTGTAAAAAGACATCACGATCTTTGCATGGATCCCTAAAATGTTTACAAATTGCATCCAGGATGGCACGAGTTGTTAATTCATTACGTATTTAAGTAAGCTTGATTATGATAGTTTTAGCATGATACATTTACTACGCAGTTTTCGGAATGCCCCTCTGAAACTGTGTACTGAGCATATTTATAGGATGTTATTGTATTGTATGAACACACTCAAGTAAACAAATTAATACACTGTTTAAATCTAACATAAAACATTAGATGTCCATGGTCGCGCGGTAACGCACTGGACTTCGGTACGAAATGTTGCCGGTTTGAACCCCGGCTACTCACCTCGAAGGACCTAGGTATTTTTCTACCTTGTATTCGGGGGTATAAGGATACCTATAACTTCGGTCATATCTAATCTTAAAAAAAAGAGAAAGAAAAACATGCCGGTGTACTCCGATCGTCTCACGTCGGTGTGTCATTGAATCCAGTACAGCGGTGTGGCCGGGGAGTTTGCTGGTGTGCAACGGGTCACTCACTTAAAAAATAAACTCTAAGACACAGCTTCGCTTTCCAACTAAGTTGACGTTGGAATGGTGAGGGGATCCTCAACTACGAGGCCGAGCAACGACGGCGACATAAAACATCACGCCATTCCCTGTTATGGTGGGTAGGGACGACATCACAAGACATGGAGATAGACTGGTAAACGAAGTCGTCACCCTACAAATTAAGACTTCGTAGTACGCAAGTAATTTGCAGTTCATAAAACATGTTAGGTCCGAAATATTTTTCTGTATTGTATAACACTTTTGTTGTGTACAGTACAACCTGGCGGGCTAATTGCCAAGTGACAATCTTTTCCAATCAATCAGAAAGATTTTAGAGATACCTTTAGTGAAAACCAGACGAATCCTTTTTAAAAAAATCTAGGTTTCAGCGTGATTTGAACCCGCAACCTCCCAGCTGGGAGACAGGCGTTTTATCAACTCGGCCACGGAGGTCGCTTACTTCTATCTTCTAAGACTTCTATCACTACACAAATATTTAGCTTTTTCAGCATCCACACATAGTTAAATACAATTCCTTGTGTTTCTCATTCTCACAATATTTTCATATCTTAAAATTTTATTCGTTCGATTTAATTCGTCTCATATTTTTTTTTTTAGCATAGAAGTTCAAAGCAGAGTGATAAGAGCTGAATAAACGCGTTTAATATAGTGGCTTGCGTTCAAAAATCTCTGGTATTTAAATGTATGAAATAGATACTAATGAATTATCAAAAAAAGGGTTTTATTATAAACGGATGTTATTTTTTTAGAATGTTCTCGAATAACATTTTCCACGTAATGTTTAGATTTTAATAGATATCTTTAATTTCGCTCAAAGCTCTTTAAAAAAGTGCTATAGAAGGATATTGATATGGACTTTGCAAGAAATTTCTTTAAATATTTTTCTCATAAGCCAAGGAAACATGGTGGGTGGTATATTAGACAACATCGTGGTTCTGTACATAGAACCAAGAAATCTGTTTGTACGATGTCACATAATAAAGTTCACTTGAAATTAACAGTAACTGACATATTACCAAACACATCCATGACACGTTTGATTTATTCATTTTATATTGAAGTAAGTCTTATTAATTTGTTTTAACCTAATCACAAGCATTTTTTTATAGGAGTGGACGTCGGAAAGAACTGGAAAGAATCGAATCAAAGCTGTAGAAATAAGTGCCCTGAAAAGAAAACATGAAGTGAAAATGTACGACAGTGAAGTAATTCAGAATTTATGTGAACTAAAGCTAAATGTTTTACATAAGATGAAGACGGTCACTCTAATATGGTTTGTGCATATTGAACGATAAAGAAAGACTAACCCTCTGCCTCTCGTCTGAATCTTGGTTTTCTAACTCGGCATTGTCCTTTAGCCTCCCTTTTAGGACGTATGTCTCAACTCATATATCGGTAACGCTTTTATGAGACTTTAAATAAAACACACGCTTTGTTCATATCACATAGTGGAATTCGAATTGTCGAAATGTTTGGTAAACCGCAAATCGGTAGAAAGTGGGCGAAAACCAACGTTGAAAAAATATATATGGGCAAAATAAACATAATTAATGTTGCACAATGGCAACAAATTGGCTGAGTTTGCAAATAATGACACGATCAAACAATGGCTTGGAAAGAGTGGTCGAGGTAGCTTAATTGTTTAATTGCTTATTCATTCGTCTGATGATTACGTCGAAATGAGAGAAGAAAGCTTACAATTAATTTAATTTATGTTTGTTAAATATAATGATTACGAAAAACACTCATTTTGGTTCCATTCATAAAAAAAACTTGTACATTTATTTATTAACAGTCGATTGCGACCTTCGGCAATTTTCATAAAACAAAATAAAAATTTATTCGTTTTACATGCCTTGAAAACTTGCACGTACTCGTACGTCGAAATGAGAGAAGAAAGCGATGTGGGTTACAATGAATTTAATTTATATTTCTTAAATATAATGATTACGAAGAACACTTATTTTGGTTCCATTAAGCAAAAACCTTTATATTTATTTATTTACGGTCGATTGCGACCTTTGACTATTTACAGTAAATAAAATTAAAATTAAGTTTGTCTTTATTCGTTCATTCGTTTAACGTGCCTTGAAGACTTGCACGTTTGGAAAGGCAACATACAAAGGAAAGGGGTTCAAGATGGAATGCTGTAATTGTCACCTCATCGGCATCCACTATGTTAAGTTTGATTGGTAAACTGCATTTAATAATTTTAATCGTTTGTGTGAACATAATAATACAATTATTGAATCATTTGTTAAGAGCTAAATATTTGCCTTCAATTTTTGCCACGGTCTACTTTTGCCTCGAACGCCATTCATTTCAGACATATATTATATATTTGTTATTTAAACTCTTTTTTTTAATGTTCCCAAACCATCTTAAGATTTCTTTCAGATATACTCGTATATTTATATCATCCGTCTCTTACAATTTTTCCTATTTCAATCACTGTGAACGCCATCAATATTATTCACAAATCTTGAAATTTATTCAGCTCCTATCACTTATCTTTAATATCCAGGTTTCCTTTCCGTACATCAAAGTGAATACTAACACACCATTGCGTACTATACTAAAAAAAAAAGTATTATACAGTACCTGGCGGTAAATAATACACATCGTTTGTAGAGCGTCGTCTCTGTCGCACGATGCGCTAACAGTCCGGTCCGGTAACGACTGACAAATCACGACGGAATACGTGTATAAATGACAGAGACAACGCTCTACAAACGATGTGTATTACTTACCGCCGGGCACTGTACGCAGTTGTGTGTTTGCAAAAAAACATTGTTTTTGCAAATATAGTTCTAAGTAAACCGTTGACCTTGTTCCCAACAGCAACCCAACTTTTAATGTATCTTTCTATCTCGTCTCTCGAAAACATGCTGCCTAGATAGAAAATTTCCTCAATTTGGTCTAACCTTGAATTTTTCACCTTTACACATATTTCTAACTTAATATGTATTCTCAATTATTGTTCTGACGTGTTGACATTTATTGTAACCTTTTCATACGCATACATTAAAAAAAAAACAATTGCAAATCTGATAAAAATCTTAACATCCGTTTTGGATCCTCGCATCACGATTGAGCCATTCAATTTCATGTGGTCGTATTGTTGAATTTGTTAACATAATTAAAATATAATGGTAGAATATTCGTACATCTACCTGTGCAAACACCGCTTTCTCTGCTTTATGAGGTAATAACTCTGACCCGGTGCCTCCTAAATCCATAATCCTAAATAAACTTACACGAAATTCATGGACCAATGGTTCATGTTACATATTCGTACCTTCAATGCGAAACTGTCACATGTAAGAATGTTTCATTAAATATTTATTATGCATATTTTGAATTCGATATTAATTTTCTTATTTTTCGTATGGTACCCTCCAATATATCCGAGTTTGTGTTTCGAATATATTGAAGAGCATGACCCGGAGACAATATTATCTTCGACCCCAGTAATTGAGCCTTCCAGATTAGAACCTCTAGAATAGGTACGGAACTCGCGGTTCGTCACTGAACATGTTCGCAACACTACCGTTCGGCACATGCTACTATTTTTACTAGTCGAACTCCCGGAATTATGGGCTCGATTAGCGCCGGTAAGACAGTAGTACTCTCTTTATTTTGGTTGGAAGATATTGCCACATCACAATAAACTCGTCAGGTTTTACTGTATACAAAAAAGTATTATAATACAATGTCGCAAGAATCCGAAATGTGACTGATGTAAATTGTTGACTTTTAGATATTACGTATCTGAGTTTCAAATTTAAGGCGGGATAGAGAAAGACTACGGAAACTGGGGCTAGATCAAGCAAATTATGTTTTGAAAAAAGGAAATGTTAAAAGTCGGAGAAGTCATAGGAGCTGCATGAGAAGGTATATGAATTTAAAGAAGGTGATGATATAATACCATATATGTAAGTGGCGATAGGAAAGTATGACGCTCTACTCTCTCTTCCTACCCCAACAGAGTCATATGTTTATAGACTTAGACATTAAAAATTATACATACGTATCATCACGCCATTTCCCTGTCAGGGCAGACAGAGAGGACAGAGCGCCAGACTTTCGTATCTCGACACATCCTTCGACTCTTTTACATCCATACCTTCTCATATAACTCTTATTATTCTTCTGACTTTTTACGTTTATTTTTATCAAAATATTATTCACTTGATCCAACCATACTTTCCTTGGTCTTCCTCTCACATTTGCACTAACTATATCGGATAAATAATATTTGAAAGAAGGAGAAGAAAAAAGGCAATGAAATTGTAGGACCTGTGGGAAAAAGTGTATGGATATTGCGAGATATGTATTTCTCGAAAATAAATAATGACGTTCTGCCCTTTCTTACTACCCAAACAGGGAACCGGCGTGATCGTATGTATGTATATGGTTAAGTTTTTTTATGTTAAACTTAGAAAAAATATTGCGTTATACCATGACGTTTGTCTCAAAAAGGCTACGCTATATTTTCATACTTTGAAATCAATTTTATCGACTTGTGACAGTCTTGCATTTATCGTGCGATATTAAGTCATTAAAATTATATATTATAATTGTAATATGCTCGTTAGGGAATTTAATGAATTTAACATTAGCCCCAGTTTTATTTCAACGTTAAAATATTCATGGTATATCCTTTCTTTGGCGTGACAATGGACCAGAAATCCCTAGATATATTAGGAGCCCAAGGTTTTGATAGTTGGATGATGCCACTTAGCATGCTTAAATAGTCGGTACATTAAACTGAAGAAGCCGCCTAGCACAAGACAAGAGAGAATGGAGGATTTTCCACAAGGCAAAGGTGTTGTTATCCAATCAATTATGATGGTTTACGTTTTGAGGATTCTTGGTTAAATATTTGTCACCATTTATTTTATCGATTATATAGTTTTTGTTTCATTTACGCATTTAAAGCATGTATACATAAAAAAATATTAATTTCTTCATCTTGCCATTTAAAGTATATTTTCAAGACATGGAATTCCAGGATAGAGAAAGACACACTTGTCGAAAATTATCTCTGAAGTTAATCAATATCATCCCTCTTCAGAGGTGTCGAAATAGCCATCCAACATGATTGACAACATTCGATTACAAATGAGCCATCAGGTAGGAGATGAATTCTTGACATTTACGCCATAGGACCTGTGTACATTTCTACCTTCGGAGATTGATTACTTCCCCAATATTTGGTAATATCTACAAGGCATTGAGGTGGCTAAATTGAGGGCCTGCAAAGAAGAGCATTTGGCTCGGTATCGTAAACAAGGCAGAAGGTATTGATTGGAGAATATTGCTTTGAAGCAATAAATACGCCATATGTACTTGCGTGAAAGTGTTAAAGAACTAACATGTTTAATGGTCTTCACCTTTCACTGTTGAGTTTTCTACTGACAACGTAAATTTAAATCACGTAGCTGACAACGTTAATTTTTTTGCTCTATTTTAACGGTTATACGAGTATATACATACATACTACTATACCATCACGCCCTCTCCATATCGGAGTAAGCAGAAAAAGGAGAGCGCTAGATTTTCCTATCGTGCCACATATCTTTCGCCCTTTCGGCATCCATACACCGTCTCATACAGCTCATGCGATTCCTCTTACTTTTAACATTTCCTTCTTTCAAAATATCGTACGTACACTTGACCCAACCATACTTTCCTTGATCTTCCTCTACAACGATTTTCACTCACACTATGTTTTATTTTGTTAGTCTTTCTTCATTAATTCGTTCCAAGTGCCCCAACTACCTCAGAGTGTTCTTCATTTTGCTTAACACACCAGCCTTAAGTTTATATTTATCCCTAATCACTTCATTCTGTATTCTGTCAAATAGTCAATCCAGGTATTCTTCTAAGTGCACACATTTCAACAACATTTATTAGGCTCATTTCAGTCACTTTCTACGTCCACATTTCACTCCCATACATCAAATTTGGTGCTAAGATGCTATTGTGAACTATATCTTAGCAGATTTTGATACTGTCTGGTTCGAGTAAATATATTTAAATGCCCCGTTGACTTTGTTTCATATCGCTACGCGCCATTCAATATCCCTCATACTCCGCTGAGGCGAGCCGATCAGCTGAGAAAATACTGCCTAAATAGCAGAAATCTTCAACTTGGATTATTCTTTCAATACTCACCCATATATCACATTAACTTTTCCTATCACACTTCTCTCTCTGTTCCATTACGTATGTGTAATGGGACAGATAATGGACGTATGTGTATGCTTTAAAATAACTAATATATATTTTTCTTTTCTTGCAGGTAAGTTGAAATCGTACTTTCATCAGATTTATCATATCTATCATAAGTAAGTAAATTAACAATAGTTTTATAATTTTACTTTTTGGCCTTATATTTATTTTATTGTTTGAGGACTACCGTGATGTAGTAAATAAGACCCGTGTCATCCAATCCGGAGTTACATGTTTGATTCCCGTAAGATCCTAATTTGATAAATGTTTCCAGTCTGGTTTTCACTTAAGGCCTAATTGACATTCTGGTTGGTTCGAAGAAATCGCCACTTGCCCGCCATAAACCCGCAAGGTAGTAATGTATACAACGAAAGTGTTATGCAATACAACATTTGAATCCTATGCCACTTGCTAATAAATCCGCCAGGTTGTAATATAAACAACGTAAGTGTAATACAATAGAATATTTGAGTCATACACGTATGCCACTTGCTAATAAACCAGTCAGGTTTTAATTTATACAACGATAGTGTAATACAATACAATATTTGAATCCTAAGGATGTCATCTCTCTTCTTATTGAAGTAGATCTTGGATCTGTTGTCATAAATATAATTCTTGGGAGAAAGAGCTGTGGCTGTCTTTTAACCTTTTAGGCGGCCTTCCTGACATGGGAATCTCGTGTGCCGCTGTGTATGGAATTCTATATCTGCCCATCTTTCATATAGTCATGCCATTGTCGCCTTTCTTCCTGCTCCATCTGACGATATCCTCTGTGTTGCAGGTCTGACAAATGTGAGAATTTCTGATCCTACCTCTGAGAGAGCTTTCTGTGATGGTTTGTAACATCCTCACCTCGGATGTTCGAAGAAAGCTATCTTCAAGTTGTGTCGGATCTGGTTTCAAAAATGTAAGCCATGATCATCCTGGCACAGGTCTAAGACACAAAAAAGTCAAATAATGTTATCTGGCAAAAGTGTCAGCTATAGTCATGACAAAAAGTGACAGCTGTCAAATAATAACAGCTGAAAAATAAAGATGTTTTGAAATTCTCGATAATCGACGTAGCAATGGCGTGAATTATATATGTTGATTTTGACTGTTATTAATATGAAAATGAATTGCTTAGTCAATACACACGAGATAGTTTGATGTAATTTACTTAGATATCAACCAATAAATATGCAGCTCTGTGCCATGAAAAAACATCTGGCAAATTATGATATGCTCACAGATGACGTCAGATACGCTGTTTCGTCTGATTCAAAAACTGTGTGTGACTCGTTATTATTTGCGATAATTTTATCTCTGACTTCTAAATTCCTTCGAGAAGAAACCCCCTTTTCGTTTCCTTTGATTCGAACAGAACACATAATTTGATTTTTTTTATTTCAATAGTCAAATAACTTTTTTGATACGATGATTAAAATAAAAAACAACTGAAATATAATGTAATTTTGAACTGTTAGCAGTGTTATGTGGTAGGAATTAAAAACAATATACATACATCGAACAACACATCAAAGCAAATTTGTCATGTATCTACTGCGAGCGCATGTTAAATTTATCTTCTTATCTCATTCACCCTCAATATATTATGCAAACCAATATACCACTTATCTAAAAACCTATAAATATCATTATCTGTAACACGGTATAATCACCAAAACCGATGTTATCTTATCCACATTCAAATATATATTATAAGTTATATTATACCCTTGTCAAGCAACCATGTACTAGATCCGCGCTAACACATTAGCGTCAATTTAACTTCAATGCATTATATTTATCCTCTCGTCTGCCCAAATCAATAAAGATGAAATATCATTAAATGGGTAAGCTGCGATGGATAAATCACCGATATCTATTTGACCTTAAAGGGCAAACATAACATGCCCGACGCATTCCTTCGTAATCTAGCGAAGGGTCGTGGTATGTTATCTTTGCTTTAAATAGGAGGTCATATCTGAGGCAGCATTATTATTCTTAAAGCCGCTAAGATATTAACCCTTATTATAATACTGTTAATATTATACTTCAAATGTAATTCAACCTTTATACAAATAAAACTACACTTTGAAATTCTAAAAGTGTTTTCGTTACTAAAGGCCATAACAAATTTATATAATTCAATCAATCAATCCCAGCAAGAAAAACTTTTTCCCTTGACTGCTGTAAGAAGTCAAAGCCATATGATAATCCATACAATGCCTATATTGATTCCCAAGAGTTGCACAATTAATATTGTAACCATTTTACTACGGAATTAAATATTTTTCCGAGTCGGCCTATAAGGAACGTGTAACATGACAAGCTAAATTAGTTCTGCACTTTTGAAATATTTTAAACAATGATCGTATTCTATCCGATCTACTCAGCGTATCGTCAAATATGGTCGCATTATTTGAGAAGAACATATCGATCTAATATTACATGAGCAGAGGAGCGCCGGTGCCGGTGCCGGTGGCTCTGTCGTGGTGAGGTCGGTACCCCGTCACATGTTCCATCCAGTGATTATCATTATAGTGATGGCGATGGAAAGAACACACGAACTGAGCGATCGCATAACGATCTGCCTTCGTAACTCGGAGTTATGTGACGTAACTCGCCCACGGTAGTATATCGCCTCGATAAAGCGAAATTATGAGCTTTACCTTTATGTAAGCGCTGCCGAAATTGCTTACATTATAGGAGAATATTTTCATTTTTAGTCCACTGATTTTCTTCGGATTTTTGTATTTTTATGTTTTTGTATTTTTATGATGTTTATGAGGACCTCCGTGGCCTGGTGGTAAGACGCTTGTCTGCCGATCCGCAGGCTGCGGGTTCGATCCCCGCTGGAATACAGATTTTTTTAAATGGAATTTCAGTCAAGTTTTCACTTAGGGCCCATTAAAAACATCTTTCTGGTTGGTTGGAAGAGATTGCCACATGGCAATAATCTCGCCAAGTAAAATAAATAAATGTTTTTGTTTACCTGGCGAGTTTATTGCCATGTGGCAATCTCTTCCAACCAACCAGAAAGATAATTTTTTTTATAGGCCCTAAGTGTTAACCAGACTGGAATCCTATTTAAAAAAATCTGGGTTCCAGCGGTAAATAAATGTTTAAATAAATAAATTTTTCTACGACTTCCGTGGCCTAGTTGGTAAGACTACTGTTTATCAATCCGAGGATTGCAGGTTCGATTCCCGTTGGATTTTTTAAAAAAGGATTCTAGTCTGGTTTTCACTTAGTCTCTTTAACATGTTTTTTTTTTAAATATTGTCACATGGCAATGAGCTCGCCAGGTTGTACTGTATACAACGAAAATTTTATACAATACAGTACAATGGTTCGGACCTAACATGTTTTACAAACTGCAAATTACTTGCCTACTCCGAAGTCTCAATTTGTAAGTCTCATGACTACTTACTCTCCTAGTGTATCTATACCATAGGCCACGTTCTCCGGTATGTCGATATTACCAATATGTTGAAGCGAACTTACCATACAGATACATTTTTGATGCTCGCATGGACAGATCTTTTAACCTCTGGACGTCCGAATAACGTCTTCAGATCTTCACTGAATACAAAATGTCTTCAACTCTCTTTACACCTCCTTGGTGGAATGCAGGTCTGATCAACTTTTTTTGGCTGAGGACTGCATTAAGAATTTACGTATAAGAACGGACCACCCAATTAAAATAAAACGCATTAACGTAATATTCTGATACACATATGAAACAAGATAACAAGAATTTAAAGGATAATACAAATGCACGCATGGTCATTTCATGCCCGTCGAGCATACATACACAGTCAAATCTACTAACTGTCAAAATTCACTGAATGTCTCGATGACAAAAAAATGTATACAATATCTATTGTATCTCCCTAATTGACATTGAATAGGGATCTCATAGGGATCTCCCTAATTGACATTGAACACGACGTCAGGAAACATGATTGTCGAAATTATACGAAGAAGAGATCGATTTTCTAGATAGATAGATATCATTGCTGGGTCTCGGAGTCGATAATCCCCTCGCCATTCCATCGTCAATCCAGTTGGAAAACGAAGCTGTGTCGTGGAATTTTGTTAGTTTCTTTTCTGTTATTTTAAGTACGTGAGCTGTTGCACACCAGCAAACTCACCAGCCACACCAGTATACTGGATCTGATAGCACACCGAAGAAAGACAATCGCACCGACATGTTTTTTTTTTCATTGAAAGAATACATGTGACTTAAGTTATGCGTATCCTTATACTAGACGGAATACATAGATAGATATACATACTCTTAACTTGCTGGTCATATAAAGATACGTGATGGGCAGCATGTGGCCCGAGGGTCGTAATTTGCTCAATACTGATCTTATGTTTCTTAGCTTTGTTCCTTGTTAAAACCACCCCCATTTTCACATTCCCCTGGTCTCTCTAGCGGATGAGATCTATATCTCCGTGTTATGAGTGTTTGTTGCAGGGAAAATAATAATAAGACACCAAATTTCTAAAGAACTATGTCAACCTCGATGTCAACATTTTCGATTGGTCAATGATTAATGATTTGTACTGAACGTGCCCGCCACGCTAATCTTACTCTCCGTCCAGTCACGCCCGCTGGCCAGCATGACCCACTTGTTTTTGGTTTTCGCTAATTTCTCGCGTTTCGATTTGGCGCAATCCGCAATCCCGCAGTCTCTCCACTTGCGTAACTCACCGAATTGGGCACATTTTTTTTTTCATTTCGACGTAAGTGCACAAACGCCACTTTTGCGACTGACCGGTTTTTATTTTAATAGTACCGCGATAAAAACAACGAATGCGCAAGGTCGTACAATTACACTGAAATTTATATCGATTTTCTACGGTTATTTTTTCTCTCAGAGTCTTTCAAGTTCAACTTATCAAATTAAATAATCGATTCCAAAGAAATTGGTGCATGCAATTCTTAATCTGTCAGCAGGGGCATTGTTACAATTGAGTCATTTAATTAGACGTTTATAGTTACTTTGGTAGGTAAATTATACGGTAGAGCGCAGTCATAGAACTCGAAGGAGTGACGCACTGAATCCGGTTCCGACCCCACGCATTCATACATTGAGGAGAGAGAATATGCAGTTTCTTTCGCCAAGGATTTATAATACATTCCTGAGGGAGAGAATGGATTTATATAATGTTCGGATTTAAAATAAAATAATGTAACTCTGACAAGAGATCGGGGATTAAGGGGATTTTGAAGGTATCCACAATAGGTATGTGAGTGAATGACTGATGCGATTGAATGTATATATGTGTTATGAGGAGTTGAATATAATTTTAATATATTTGTTGAGGTTGTGATGTGGTTGGAATTGTGTGTGTGAAAGATAGTTTATAATTGAATGTGTAAGGATGTAAAAGCAGAGTACGAATGTTTCAGCTGAGTGTTTTAGTATTTAGGACAAAAATATGAAGTTTTTGTTTACAGAATAAAACCACTTCACCAAGATCTTGCCTAGAAGCGATTTTCTTAATATCCACAAATTGGGGAGTTTTAAGCATTTTTGTGTACTTGTATTCAACGGTTTACTTTTTCAATAAAACGATACTATATAAATCATATTTGGTGTATCGTTGAGAATTGAAATTTAAAGATATTAATGTAAAATTTAAAAATACTCCGCTCGTTCTATTTAAGATCAGAAATTTTATATTTGACAACCTTCGGCTGAAATATTTTATCCCTGAAAAAGCGAGAGATTAAAATAATCACTAGTCATTCAATCTATCACCTAATCCGATGACTTCATCTTAAATTTTGAGAAAAAGTCAAATAAAAGCTTTCTGTAATAATTGCCATCTTCAGGTTAAACTATATTACCCAGATCTATTCGGAAAGCTCTGATGTTTGTCCGAAGTGAAAATAAAATCTATAACCTAAAGATAGATGCCACCCAAATAGCGATACTATCGATAATAATTTAAATTATTCTAATTTTTCAAAACAGATGTCGCACTGTTTTTTTTAAACTTCTGTGAATAAAATGAGGTGCGTGCGATTATAGTAAAAGTATAAAATTAAAATTATCTCTTTTTATCCACAGCCTGATGAAGTGCTGAATAAATATTAGTCGCTAGTGAAGATTTTTAATTTTGATGTTAGGTAATGTGATGGGCGGTATTTTTATATTTAACGCCGTCTTTTATTTCTGATATTGTAGTTTTATTAGTAAGTAGTTAAGCCGTGAATTGAGGTGCACTTCGGAAACTTCACCAGAATTTCCTGTAAAGGTGGGGGTACATCAAGGATCGGTACTCAGTCCGCTACTGTTAATCTTAGTTATGGACTATTTAACTAACCAGGAAATGAATAGTCTCCTAAAGATCCTACTATTTGGAGATTATATCGTATTAATAAGTGAAAATCATGAAGACCTGCAAAATAGTCTGGAAAGGTGGAGAAGAATCTTGGAGGGCAATGGATTGAGACTGAGCAGAAAGAAAACAGAGTATCTGTACCTACCATTCGATAACGCAAATGTTGTCACTCCCGTAATGCAAATGGATGGAGAAACATTACCAAATTGTGACTCCTTTAAGTATCTTGGGACACTCATCCATAGCGATGGAGTATGTGCAGCAGATGTAACACATAGAATTAGTGTGATATGGATGAAGTTTAGATCAATGACGGGAGTTCTATGTGATCCGAAAATGCCAGTAAAGTTAAAAGGAAAAGTATACCAAACGATTGTCAGACCCGCACTCCTCTATGGCTCCGAATGCTGGACGATGTATAACTCTTACTGTAGGCAACTAGAAACAAACAAATAAATTGCTTCATATCCTCTCAATATAACCTTGCGTACCTCGGCTTCCAACTCTTTTTAGAAACTGAATCTCTTCACGCATCACTACTTAAAAGACTGCCTCCCTTTCTTATTTCTATAGAGCCCTACTGTTTTCCTTTTCCGCTTCACTGCAACTCCTAAACACCCTTTTTTTTTAAAGAAAGACAGAAGTGATTAAAGGATATGTGACGAGTAAGAAATAATAAAGTAAATATTTTGCATTATTTTTTATCGTATGTCACACGTTGCTCAGGCGAATTAGTCAAAATTTTACGTTTATGTTATTTTACGCCATAATTTTGCTATTTTTTTTTATTATGAAATAAAGTTTTTCTCAAACCGTTGACCTTATAATACTCACAGTTATGGCGTGTTCGGGACCAATGCAATATTCATTTGTTCCATTTCTAACGTTACTCAAATTGCTGAAATATTTTCAATATCTATTTGAGAAACGTTTTCAACAATTTCATTTATTCCAGTTGTTCGAGTCTTAGCTGGGTTCTTTCTTATTTGATTACTAAATGATTTTGTAGGAATTATTCTGGTTATTTCGATTTAATTCAAATTCTTTAAAAATGCATCACTAAATAAAATGTTGTCTTATTTGTAATGTTGAAGTAGTCAATATCCGGGGTCTTATTCAAAAAGTACAGCCCATGATACAGAGGAAGAGCCACTTGGCAAGTTAGTTCTACTTATTGGCACTCTAAATAGGTCAGTATTTCTGTACTTCAAATAAAGTGTAAATCACCATCCTTAGAAATAAATTAATAAAAATGAGGCGCATTTCACTTATTTGAAAACACTTACCCTTTGTGTTCAAAATATCTCAACTCCTCATATGTTTCTCTTTTCTCCTCTCCCCTCACGATCCCGTGACCGGAGTATATATATTTTACTTTTCTCCATGTTACCAAAATAATCTGCACTTTTGCGTTTCCCGCGTGGCACCCACGTGTCCTGTTTTACAAAGGAGCCCGCATCCTTGCTCCCCCATCTCAAATACTCGTATATGTGCATGGACCGCACATTTTGGGATTAAGCCCCACATCCAAAGCGTGGTTTTAAGTGATAACTTCCCCACTATTTTGGGCGAACCTCTTTAATAATAATGAAAGGAGAATGGTTTCTTGTTATTTTGCTATCCTTGTATGAAATTTCCATTTTGTCTTAGTGCAAGGGACCAGAAGGTGTTTCAAACAATTTGCTTGTTTTTGATTGTGGAAATGTTTGTCTAACAATTTGCTTGTTTTTGGTTGAATAAACTTTTGTCTAACCATGTCGATTCACTAATAATTATAATAACAGGACAATATAGAAAATGTGAACTTAAGACTTATGCGTAGAGCAAGATGAAGACGAGCACTCTGAAATGGTTTGGGCACGTAGATCGAATGGAATAAGAAAATAGAAAGAACGAATATAATTTTTGTAATTTGTTTTATCAAAGGCTGTTTATTTCACTTTTTGTGACGGTATAACCCTACCGGTTTCAAGGCTTTCACCTCATCATCAATTCATCCTCACTGATGATGAGGTGAAAGCCTTGAAACCGGTAGGGTTATATCCTTACAAAACATGGAATAAACAGTGTTTGATAAAACAAATTACAATGTCTTTAAACCTCCACAATGTTAATGCCTTAACTATAAATAATATAGAACAAATATAAAGTGCAAATTTGAGTGGCAGGAGTGGTAGGAGTTGTAGAAAAAGGCCAAGGAAAGTATGGTTGGGTCAAGTGAATATTTTGATAAAAGGAAACGTACAAAGTCAGAGAAATCATCGGAATAGTTTGAGAGTATAGATGGAGGGGTAAAAAAACGAAGGATATATGTCGAGATAGCAACGTCTGGAGCACTCTGTTCTCTACGCCTTCCCGTACAACGAAACTGCGTGATGGTATGTATGTACAATAATATACCATACATCATTTTTGTGCCTCACATTATTATTTAAAATCCCTTCGTCCCAATATTCTTCATCTATCGATTTAATGTCGTCCTTTTGAGTAGCAAATATCCTGTTAGAAAAAGCTTTATACTTTAAAGTATGCCAAGAAATCAAATACATTTTGACGTTGAAAAAGCGGGTATTTTTTGTTTTTAGTTTGCTTTGAATACTCTAAGCATCAACCTTACTGATAAAGAAAAAAAGCGTCAAATCAAATGGTATGATCCACAGTAACCAGTTAATAGCTAATTAAGATGACTTCCGCGACGTAATTGATAAGACGCCTGTCTTCCGACCCGGAAGTAAGGGGTTTGATTTCCGTCGGTACTCAGGTTTTTATAAAGCCTCGTTTAAGCAACGTTATGGTTGGTTAGAAGAAAATGCCGTATGGTAATAAAAGGTTGTACTGTATACAACGAATGTGTCATACAGTACGATATTATAAATAAGAATTACTATGTTTCCATGTAAATTTTTAGTATACTTGAAGTATTCCTTTCTCATAAAATTTATATGTCGTAGCTTTTGCATGCGCAATATCATAATAAATACCTCATTGCACCGGCGATGCATAACGAAGAATTGCGCATCGGTTATGGTTTTAACGATTGGCGAGTCGTTAATCAAGCGTAACGTTAAGGGGAATCGTTAAATCTGCGGAAACTGCACCTGAATAGCGAATCGGTAGCGGATAATGAGCAATGAGAAGCGCATGTATTCAATTCGTTACAATCATTCCCTGTGTTGGAATACCGCGCGTCAAGTTGGATTTACAGCCATAACTTGTTCTATAAACGCCCGTTTTATACACATCATTTTATTGCTTTTATTTTATATCTGGCAAAGGATGGTAGGTTTCTTTATTTTATGATTGAAACTTATGCTGAGAATCCATAGATGGCGAACGTCAAGGGTTTATAAATGTCACAACGTAGAGAGAGTTGCATATTCAAGAAATTTCAATAATTGCTGTTCGTTCTCTAATGGCCGCAGAAAAACATCTTCCTATCCTTCCGGTCAACTTGTCATTTATCTATTCAGATGTTAAAGAGGTGTGAAGTATACACCAATTTTAATACCTTTAAAAAAATGGTACCATCGGTAGTCGAACCCACAACTACAGATCGGAAGACAGGTATCTTACCAACTGGGACACAGTGTTACTCATTCAACAGTTTGCAAAAAAAATAGGTTTGTTTAGCGTTTTAAACTGATATCACAGACCGTCTTCAGGATTTACTAGTTACGGTTGATGACTTACTATAGAATCGTTCCAGTATCGGAATTTCAGGAAATTTACCTTTTACGGCTTTCTCCTTACAATCTTGGCTAGGTGTAGGTAAATTATTAATTTCCACCACTTCAGCACATACATAGTTTGGTAATGCTGTCCCCCATAAACAAAAGGTCGCTTAGGACCCCGCATCGGACGTAAATTTCCGCTTCTGAATTAAGTCGTATTTATTGGCGTAGGGAAATTTCCGGTGGGTCGCCCCGCCGTGTGTTCATAAATCAAGCAGTTTACCTAATAATTACGCAATTCGCGGTATGATGGATCGTCACGCGAATGCGACGCAATTTTGACGGCTTTCAAATAGGCTCTTGCTAACAAGACATCATAAATTTGTAGATATGTATGTCTTATATTGGGTTATCCCTAAAGTAATCTCGTATTTAATAAGTTAAATTCAAACGCTAAATTGATCAAATTGAATGACAAAAGTGCTTGATATTTTCAGTATCTTAGTTATTTTTCGTGTCGCAAAACACTGATAATTATCGATCAATGCCTTAATTTGGTCGTCATCTATGGTTATTGTTTTTCCTGAGTGAACACCATCTTCGGGTGCCATATTGACAGAACGTGTAGACTCCTTAGCTGCCCGATTTTGATTTATTGAAGTCTTTTCCAAAAGTCTGACTCAGTTCGGAATCTCTCGAACTTATCCTAAGTCTGCACATTGGCATCCTAATTGTATACGTCACTGTAATCAAGTAATGGAAGCGTACGATATTAGGATAGTAGAAGTCGACTTCAAACTGGCAGATAATTACGGATCATATTAAGACAATACAGGAAAGTAAAGATCTTGCGACTTAACTCCAAGACAGGATTACGTAATTGAGATTTATATCAATAAATATTCCCAGATTCTTGACATGTGATAAATACGGTCTCACAGAATTATCGATTTTAATATAGGAAATATGCTGGAAGGTTTTTGACAGGAGACGTCTACTACTGGAGATTTTTTCGGAAGATTTTGATTTCAGTTCAAATAAATAACAAAAATTAATCATTTTGTTTGTTTTTAATCATTTTGTTCATTTTGTTTGTTGCTACTAACAACTTTCCTATCTCAAAAATGTATTTGGTAACAAAAAAAGATCATGGATAGTAAATAAACACACGAGTATCCTTTAAATAAGTTAATCTCTTGATTGAAGTTTGAAAATCTTTTTATTATCTGTCTTATCTGTCATTTTACTTCTTAATAATTTGCTTTATCTTCATTTCTATGTTCGCCGCATACATAATTATATATTTAGCCTTTATAAATAATCAAAATTGAAAGAATACAACATTTGTTTACATTCACATATCTGAATTTATAGCACAATACTACTTAAATATTTAGTACTATAGTAGTTTTCCCCTTTTATTTTTACACTTTTTCCTTTCTTCCACGTTGCCATCTCCATAGCTTATCCTCTTTATTACATGTAAATTCCTATATAACTCATCATCTCTTTTACATTACTCTCGTACATATATACATATCATCACGGCGCGTCCTTCGCGGGGTAGGCAGAGATAACAGATCTCCAAACTTTTCTATCCAAGTACACAACTTTCGCCTCCTCCGAATTCATACGTCTCGTCATAGACTATCTTCTATTATTCATACTTCTCAGTTTATCTTTTTAAATCTGGTACATTTGATTCATTCATATTTTACTCAGTCTACCTCTTATACACACACCTTACGCTTCTGACATGTACTCGCTTAGTATTTATATATTCTCTTCATATATCTAAACCATATTATGATTCAATTGCATTTGTGTATGTGATACCTTAGGTTTTAGGTAAATGAATGTAGAGTATTGATATTTCAGTCGAGTGCTTAAAAGTATTCAGATCAAATATATTTGTGAATAAAGAATTAGATCACTTCGTCACACCTTGCTCTTCTGACTTGTATACTTAATCATTCATTCTCTCCACATGCCGAAACCATCTTAACTTATTTTTTCATCTTACTTAAATCATCCATTTTATTCATGTATTATAGTTCAGAAAATGTAGGATGAGTCCTGTGACCGCTCACAAATTTGCCCCAATAGAACCTTGTAACGATGTTCAGTAATTTTAATTATTTTATCAACTTTAATATAAGCCTCAATTCTAATAAAAAGCAAGTTATTTAGGTAAATACATTACACAAGGTTGTATTGGGGCAAATTTGTGAGCTGTCACAGGATTCATCCTACATTTTCCGAACTATAGTTTTGTGTGTCTTCGTTTCGCCTTCGTTCATACATTGACAATCCACTTTTTTTCATAGTGCACGTATCTCCACAGCAGTAATCTTACTTTTTTATCTTTCTTGTGTCAAATCCAAGTTTTACTTCCATACGTCAAACTGGGCACCAACAATATATTATGTGTGTATAAATTGTGTTGATGTTATATGATATTAGAAATAAAAAATAAATAACTAGGTTATCATAGTTTGTAGGTGTGAAACAGAATCAAAGCTCTTAATAATATAACAAAAACTTACAAAGAACATTTTTGTTTCATTGTGCTCGTTTCCAGATTTGATCATCCCTCTATCATTATTCCACGAACCCCAAGTGTTGTTTATTGAATTTTCCTTTCCGATCCACAGAATCGCCTCATGTTTCTCTCTCCCCCTATTCACTTTTTTTCGGAAATCTCAGCAGATCTTTCCTCTTCATCGGTGGTTCACAACATTTTCGTGTCGTTTAGAACATTCAAGATGTTATATTTGATGCAATGTGCGGTACGGTATCATTAAGTATTTCAAGACATATTTCATTGAACAAAAAATAGGGGGTTTTAAAAAATAAGCACTTCAGGGTTTTCGGAACAAGACCCATTTGGACATATCATCTTGAATCAGCATTTGTCCATCCTCAACTCGATATCCAATCCTTAACAAACCCATTCGTACGTTCGCATTTGTCCATGCTCAACTCGATATCCAATCCTTAAGAAACCCACTCGTACATTCGCATTTGTCCATGCTCAACACGATATCCAATCTTAAACAAACCCACTCGTACGTTCGCATTTGTCCATGCTCAACTCGATATCCAATCCTTAAGAAACCCACTCGTACATTCGCATTTGTCCATGCTCAACTCGATATCCAATCCTTAACAAACCCACTCGTACGTTCGCATTTTACGAGTGGAAAAATATCGATAATAACATTTTTTTAAGTTATCAGTGTTATTGAAGTGGTTAAGGCTGCGACAGATCATATAATCATAACCAAATCATGGGCTCCGGCATTACCAAGAATCGTGTAGATATCAAGAATATTATGAGCTTACATCATTATTTAACAATCGTATCAATTGTGGCGTGCTTTGGGTTTGCCGACCCCTGATCTAGATGCTCTCCACATGTTCCTCCACTTCTTCGAAAACCACCCTTTTCTTCTTCCTCTCTTCTTCTCCCCTCTATTCCCGGCGGTGTCACTTGCCTAACGACGCTATTGAATTTATTGACATTTTAACAACGTGATTTCTGTAACGAAGTACAAATTGGGTCTTATTGAAAAAGGAAGGAAACCGGCATTGAATGAGTAATGTTCTTGAAAATATTAAATAATCTTATACCCTTAACGTTACGTTTGTCACGTTCCGCGGTCGATTTGTTGACAACGAAATTTATGAAACTCGTGAAAGAAAACAAACTTTAATGAAATCGACAAAAGGTATATAAAGTTGTTCTTTTACGCGAATCAGAAGCTGCACATTTTTAACTAGATTAAACACAGTGCATTTTTAATCAAAAAGTATAATAATAATAGAACAATTTATAAAGTGCTGTTTAGAAAACAGACTATCTTTAAAGGCGCTCTGGCTCAAGATTCAAATCCACTCTTATTGTCAGTTTAAATATACTATAAGGTCTTTCAAATTGAGCGTTTTTTTTATTCTTGGATAAAACACAGATGGCGTCGCGAACTTGTCTGGGTCTTGTGACATTTGAGAAGTGTAATGTATGACATTTATAAAAATAGAGTCGTGTACAATACAACAACGCGTTCAAATTGTTGAATTGTTTTATGTATTGTAATCTCTAGAAACGGTGATGTTAATTGGCCACCGAGATCATGTGATCTGACTCCGTTGGACTATTTTCTCTGGGGTTACGTGAAAATCCAGGTCTATAATAATGACCCCCGATCAATTCCTGAGCTCGAGGGCGAAATTATTCGCGTTATTGATGAGTTAGAACCGCAATTATGCCAAAATGTCATCGAAAATTTTGACAAAAGAGTGGACATCTGTGGAACTGCAAGAGGTGGACATTTGGCGGATATTGTTTTTTTTGTGTTTAAATGTCATACATTATACTTCAATGGCCAATAAAAGGATTTTTGAAATCAAAGCAAATTGTGTGTTTTATTCAAGAATTTAAAAAATAATAATAAAAACAACCGCTCAATTTGAAAGACCCTATACAAATAATAAGTTAAGTGTGAGCGTAGTTGCGAAAATGTACAAAGTAACCATAATGACGACATTCATAGCTTTGTAAATAGGATGTTTGATTTCCAATGGTACATGAATATATAGCACTTGGAAGGTTTATTGCGTTCGGATATTGTTACGAGATTAATTTTTACCGGACTGGAAACTTTTTTTTGGTACCATCATGAATCGAACCCAAAACCCGGAGTAGAAGTCAAGCGTCTTACCAATTAGGCCACGAAGAATTTCATGAAATAGTAATTTATTGTTTTTTTTCTGGAATGCCGAGCTTTACGATTCACGTTAACAGAGTATCTTATCATTACAAAATTATCATAAGTTGTGCTTTCTCAAAGGACATTATTTTCATTAATACAGTGTGCTAAAAGCAGAACTTTTGGAATGACCTCTTGTGTAAAATTGATATTTGAAACCCTAAGCACTTACTTAAAACACACTCCCAAAGGGTCGTTACTTACATGAACAAATAATGTATTCAGATTATTTATCTCTTCTAGTTTAGTAGACACTCTTGTTTCTGAAACCGATGCAATTCTTTCCATCTGGCTGGAACATCTGGATTAAATATAAAGTTCTCATATTTTTCTCCAAAACGATATATCTATGAAATCGTTTAAAACTAGTTCCTTTTCTCGCATGTGTGTCTTCAACTTTTTAATTGATGTTTTGGCCTATGTAAACTTTCAATAGTTTGTTTTTACTGAACAATAATAAAAAAAAACGTTTTTGAATATTTA
The DNA here is from genome assembly GCA_949825065.1 of Odontocerum albicorne. Taxonomy (NCBI): domain Eukaryota; kingdom Metazoa; phylum Arthropoda; class Insecta; order Trichoptera; family Odontoceridae; genus Odontocerum; species Odontocerum albicorne. Next base: position 12,944,194 of record OX463857.1, read on the forward strand.
TTTATTTATTTAACGACACAACAGTGTCTTTATATATAAATGAACATGTGACAGGTTATAAAGTACTTAAAATTATTGACAAATAATACAAATCTTAAACTAACATGAAGATACAAAAAGCAGTAGTAATAATAAATTACAGTCATTGTTTTAAAATTATTTAATAATTATATGTACTCGTATATTTAAGTTCAATATATGATATGTATGTATACCACAAAATATTACCAAACTTCACCAAGCAGACAAGTTATAACTGAAAACCATGTCCAAAATATTACCAAACTTCACCAAGCAGACAAGTTATAACTGAAAACCATGTCAAAAACTTATGTAAAAAATACGATTGTTATTTTACTTGGCCAAAGAAGTTTTTTAATACTGATTGTTTCCTTATAACTTAACAATTTTATTCTTGTAAGAAAATCGCAGACAACTTACCACGGAAGACGAACTACAAAGAAAGCTTTTTAAGATCTTCCGATGTCTGATTCACATTCAGTTTTAAGTGTGAATGCGTGGAGTGTTATAATATAATAAATACTTTTCGAAAAGGGTTGTCTCCAAGTGATTCCTAAAGCTGCAAACGCCACCCAGATTTCTAACAAAGGCAAACCAATCCGCGCCACGGGGATTCAACGCTTTTTTATATAGCGATGTTTAATGTTAAGCAGCATATGAGCTATAGAAAAATATAAATTCAGATATAAAAAGACTTAAAAGGAAAGTCAGTCCGGAAGTGAATCCGCTGGGAAGTCCGGAAGAATCGAACCTGGGGCACACGCCTGCTGAATGTGAATACTAACCATTAGACTACGGCCGCCGATCTAATATCCCTTGTAAGTAAACACGAAGCGTACCTCTGCTTCTGAAACCAATTCCATTTCTTCCATCTGGCTGAAGAGCCTGCTGATTGTTCCGCCTGGAAGACTGAGCTCTAATATTCCTCGCAGGTAAACAAATAAAGTACGCACTTCATCAAGTCAGCGAGCAGATCCTTACTACTTCTACTCACGTCAAGTTTGTTCGCGTAACGTGTGACCCCTAAAAAATATCACTTTAAATTATTTTTTATCAGGAGATTTTTAATAGGTTGTCTGGAAAGTGATTTCTCCGTTCTCAGATAGATGTCGTTGGGACAACATTTTCTTTGCTTACTTCATTCCTAACGTGCTGAACGTATATTATTATGAAAGGTAACCTCTTATCTCGCCGAAAATATTCAGATCATGGATTTGCGCTACGCTCGAACAGAGATTGTTCGTTGGCTTTCCCAGTTTACGGTTTGTCTTTTCGACGTCGTCCTTAACTGTAAGACTCTGGAACCAGTTACATTCAATGTAAGACTCGTTACGTCTTTTGTATGCTTTAAAAAGCGACTAAATAATCCTTATTTCAAGTCAGTAATATGACGTGTTTTATTTTTGTTTCCTCTCCACCATCCCTTCCTTTCATTTTAATTGATGATATTTCACTTTTACTTTTATTATGTACACTGTTCATAAACTTTGTAAAAGTGAATAATCGTTTGAATATTTTTTGTGGCCATGCTACTTCCTTTATTTACTGGTTGGTTGAAAAAATGCGACACAAACAAAAAAGTATGTACGAGTATATCGACTATGCAGTTAGCCATCGTGTGTGTCAAATACGATTAAAAATGTAACGTAATGGGGATATGTCACTCGAAGATGGTATCCACTCTGGAAGGCCGATTACCACTTCAGGACGGTAGGCCGATTAAATCAGGACATTGATAAAAAATAAATAACTATGATATATGGATAGCTAAGATACTGAAAATATCGAGAACTATCGTTTACGAGCAAGTTGCTTCTATTAAATAAAAAATTTCGTTTGATTTGAGCTAATAATACGAAATTATTATTTTTTAATTTACTATAATTCATAACACTTTATCAAAATAGTGGCTTACTCAATTGGGAAATGAACCCAAGTTACAAAATGACTGCATTTTTGTAATTTCGATGTATGATAGTACTTTAGCAAGGATATCCAGTGGCGTATCAATGCTCTTTTGTAATTGATCTCACTCTTTACCGTGTGATACCCGAATTATTTTTTCTGGTTATAAGCGTTCGAAATTTAGCTAGTATCATCATCATCATCCGGTCGTGTAGCTCATGACTGAGCATCGTGACTCCCACAATAGCTTCTGACGATTCCTCTCCATCCATATCTGCAGTCTGCGATTCGAAGGGATGTTGTTAAGGGTAGTCCAGTAACGTATCTCAATTGGTCAGTCTAACGCATTCGGATTATCCCTCTTATACGTCGTCCTTCTACGCCTCCATTAACCACTAATCTCTCCAAACTGTTTGTCTCCTTGGCCACGAGCATAGTCGAGTTTAAGTTATTTTATTTGCCCCTGTCCTCGACACCTAGTTATTTTATTTGCAGGGTCAATATAAGGTTATGAAGTAAAATCACTTTGAGTTTAGGCACACCGTTTATATACAAACTGGGTAGTCTTCCTATTCGCCACCAACCTTTTTTTTTTCACTTTCATATTATCTTAATATAATTCTTCGTCAATGTAGGCAATTAATTATTTTCTTAGAAATTATAATTATTCTAATAAACGATGTATAAAAAACAGTCACCGATAATTTTTTTAATGTTTTCCCTGTATGTTTACATTTTATTTTAAGCAATCAGAAGGACACTGTTTATTGTATATGTATATCTGGTTAATGAACCAAACATACTTGGAAATGGATAAAAATTTTCCTTATGGATACAACAACCATAATATGGACCTTTATACGCAAAAAATATCCAACCCACATTATAACTGCTTAGGAATAGGTTTGCAGCTTCATTTTTCGTTTCTTATCCTTAAAAAGTCATGACCCTTTCTTCTACTCAAAACCCTGTTTTGCGCCAACTCAATCAATGTGATCTATTGTTGACTCAAATGATTTTCTAAATTTATTTAAAATATACAGTGCAAATGCCAGTGAGACGCGTGGTGGAGGAAGGTCAAAGAAAATATGGTTGCACAAGTGTACGACATTTTTAAAGACGGAAATATAAAGTCAGAGGAATCGTAGGAGCTGTATGAGAAGGTATATGAATGTGCAAGAGGAGAAAGACAATGACGTTTTCTGCGTGCTCCGATAGAGACGGCGTGATGGTGTATGTATGTATATACGAGTATGGATGTTTTTACAAAATATTTTTTTTTATTCCTTATAAATGGCTGAATAGCCCCAATTTAGTTATTCTCAACCATTAAACAGTAATAATTTAATTATAGTGTATTTCACTTTCGTTATATACAGTACAACCGTGTGGACTTATTGCTATGTGTAAATCTCTTCCAACCTACCTGGAAAATGTTGAAAAGGCCTTAAGTTAAAACCAGACTGGAATCTTTTAAAAAAACTATACTGCTACGGGAATCGAACCTGCAATCCTCGGTTCAAAAGACAAGCGTCTTACCAACCAGACCATGGACATCGTCGACGGTACATTTTATGTTCTAGAAGTGAGAAATTAATTTGGAATGTAATTGTAACACGTTTATCAAGTAATAATGCTTATTTGGTATATTTAATTAATTAGAAACTATAAAATGTCTAAAAACTAACTACATTGGAATGGCGTCTAGTTTGTAATGAGGGTTAACATGTTGGTTGGAATGGATTCTAGTTTGTAATGAGGCTTATCATGTTGGTTGTAATGGATTCTAGTTTGTAATGAGGGTTATCATGTTGGTTGGAATGGATTCTAGTTTGTAATGAGGGTTATCATGTTGGTTGGAATGAAGTCAGGTTTGTAATAAGGGCTATCATGTTGGTTGGAATAGGTTTATTTGTCAAAAGAAGATCTGAAATTGGCATAAATGAGCATTTAAATAATATGTGCCCCAAGATTTCTTTACTGAGGCCATATTTGCACATGCTAGAATTTATAACTTTAATCTTTATTAAATGTTCCTGTCTACAAATAATGATGTCGAAGTTGACTACGACATGACCTGAAGATGAAAATTGCAACATTTTCGAAACTTCGGCATAATTCGGCAACCAAACAACGCAGCATAACATAGCAAAAGACCGTATACAACAAAAGATTGGATATGTTTTATAAAATGTTTTGTTGGTTGATTTTTTTTCAACATAAATATTTATGTTATATATGCGTGTTGTTTGTGATTTCGAGGGTATCCTGTATTTAGAAATGTATGAATAGAGTAGATATGGGGGCGCTATTTATATAAACCCGAGTTTGTTGAGAGTTGCCGAAGATTGCCGAAGTTTCACGAATAATGATGTTGGGATTATTCACGGTAAAACGGATATCCCTCGGGAATTACACGTGGTTCGTTGGATCTAAAATCCTCGATTTTTGGTGATAAGGTTTTATTTTGTTATAGTAATGAACGAAATTTATTTATTCTTCAGTTATTTTGTTTGTTTTTTCTGCTGAAAAGAAAATTCATTTTTTCATCGAAAAAAAATAATAAACGTACCTATAGGTTGACCAGCATTCACATAGTGTAAAATTAATGATGACATTTATTTTCTGATCAAAAATATGTTGATGCCAAGGTACCATTTCCGCAAGCTCCTGAGCCATGAGATGCACTTTTATTCCTGCATTACGTCTGCCTTGAATTTTCCTCCACAAAAGCAGTTGTAATATCTCTTTTAGCTTATTTTGACAATCCACTTTACCACTTGGAAAAATGGTCTACTCTTACCTCGAGATAAGGAATTACCGTTCTCAATGGTAAATGGAAGTTCTCTATCTTTATGTTTTCATCCGTTTTAAGTATAAACTCTGAGGCTTAGTTGGTAAGACACCTGTCTTCCAGCTCGGGGGTTACGGATTCAATTCCCTCGTTGAACCCATATTTTTTAAGAAGGGTTCCATCGTTCTGGTTGGTAGATTGTCACACAATAATAAAACCGTCATATTGTATCGTATACAATGATATAAATATAAATGCAATGCAAAAAAAACAGTCGTATCAAATTGTAATGACCAATGAAATTCTCAGCACTTCAAATGCAATTCAGTGGGTATCTATACTTAAAAGATAATGAAGAAAAAAATTCACCCCAAGTTGACATTTATATCCTGAAATAAGGTCCTGCATTTTGAAGAGCAGCTTAGTGGCATCTTTACTCTTATTTTGATCTCTTCAGTCTTGTATCAGTAGGTTGTTTATATTCTGCATGTTCGATGCAGGAAGGGACGCAAAATTCCACTCCTTTAAGAGGAAGAATTACATTATAGATGACTACTCACGGCTCCAAAAGCTACCACATGTCATACGATAAAAAAAAGTTTAACTCAAAACAATACCTCGTCAAAGCAAGTAGTAACCATTAATATAGCTACCATACTTTCCATCCCCATATTCGAATATTTTTCCATCCCCGTTGACGAGTATATTTCATGATTTCCATTTTGAAATCAAGCTTTCCGTTTCCAATATTATCGTGTAAGCCACCGTAGGAAATTAGCATCACAATTTCATTCAGAAATCGCTCGCTCATTGAGGCGTGTCGTTCCATTGATCCGGGCTCACGCGCTTCCCTAAGAAAATAGACCTAGTTACTACGACTTACGAGTACTTCATTCACTTGGCAACTCTTCGAGCGTGCTTCTTAACTTGCGAGTTAGTTTTTATTTCAGAAGCACGGTTTAGTTGTTTTTCTAAGTTTAATTAGTATTATCTTTTTCTTTAAATTTGAAATTATGATTTTATTTATTTAATTGCCTTATTTGTTTATACGTTTGGTTAAAAAAATATATAAACTAATTTTAGTCTTATTAACTTACACCTGTCATTTCCCATCCAAGAACTTACATTAACTTTTTTTTTCACTTCAATAATACTTGTCTGTAACATAAAAAACACAGACAAAGAAAAGTCGGGATATTCGCTTATTCTATAATATTTTTTGACATTTCATTGTATAGTTTATTATGACTTTTTGTCGATTTAGTTTTTTAAAACCGAAAATCTTCGAAACTTGTCATGGTGTAACTATATACCTCTTTATTGTATATCTAAAATTATCATTATCATCTGCTCTCCTTAGAATCTGAAGACGCCTGTCAGTTCAAAGTGCATATAAGTGGTGCATGTAGTTCATAAGAGGCTGAAACAAAAATAAGGTTGAGTGGATATCCAAATAAGGGTCCATACTGGAACCAGAGTAGTAATACTACACAGAATACTGAACTGTAAAGCCCTGTCCTCGAATATCAAGCTAAGATTTCGCAACTCTTAATACAATCATGATTCAAAGCGAGAGTCAATAAAAGCTAATATCGGGGTCCAAAGCGAAAGCCATGACAATGATCAATAAAGGCTAAAATTTGGATCCAAAGCGAGAGCCGCGAAAAAGACCAAAAATTTCAACTATTTAGAAAAATACCAAAAATAGTTGAAATCTTGGTCCAAAGCGAGTCATAAAAAATACCAACAAAAGCTTAAATCTGATTGTAAAGCAAGTCATAACAAATACCTACAAAAGCTAAAATCTGAGTCCAAATCGAGTCGTAGCAATGACCAACAAAAGCTAAAAACTAAGTCCAAAGCCAGAGCCATGATGGAGACCAACAAAAGCTATAATCTGGGTCCAAAGCAAGTCGTAATAGAGACCAATAACAGCTAAAATCTGGGGACAAAGCGAATGATAACAAATACCAATAAAAGCTTAAATCCGGGTTCTAAACACGATCCCTGACGAAGACCAACAAAAGCTTTACAAAATTTGGCATTTATTCTTTTTACAAAAGAGTATCTTTACTTTATAGATTTTGGACTGAATACGAAAAGTACGATCAAAATTCGAGATTTGCTCCGGTTTACGATGAATCGGACATTTTTGTATTGAAATGCAAGTCCATTCTGGTTCATTGCCTTTACAAATGATTTCACTAGACCTAGCTTTATGTTATTATTTATTACTTTATTAATGGTGGCAGCAAAACTTTTACTGGGCTTAACTAGCGGTTAACATACAAAAATGTTCGTGCCAGGCACAAAGGGTGGCATTCTTTTTGCATATAGTGGACACCTCTAGCGTGGCTGTATACCCCACTAGTATATAAAGCAACATTATTAGGTATACCACCCCGCCTTGTAAACTAACTAGTATCACGATGACCACCAAATAGCCATTCATGTTTCCTTTATTTTAGGCTGCTTATTTTTGTAACAACGGCATAAAATTTGCCGGTCCATTTCAAATTACATATAGGGCATACGGTATAGCTTTTGCGGGTGATTTCAGTTACGTTTCCTTGTACATAAAAACATATCATCACGCCGTGTCTCTTGCGGAGTAGGAAGAGAGAACAAATCTCCAAACTTTTCTATCCAAGCATGCAACTTTCACCTTCTCCACATTTATATATTTCGTCATGCACAATATTGCACTTCTGACTTGTGTACTCACTTAGTCATTCTTTCCACATTTCCAAACCATCTTAAAACTCCTTTTTTCATCTTACTTAAAACATCCATTTTATTCATACAGTAATTTCTGGTGGCTTCATTCCACTTTACTTCATACATTGCCACTAGACAAATTTTCCTTAGTGCAAGCATCTTCTCAACATTAATTTACCTCTTATCCTTCTTCTGCCAAGCCCAAGTTTCACTTCCATACGTCAAAATAGGTACCAACATGTCGTTTTCTATTTCAGCACCCCAAAATCTATAAATAATGACTACTTTAATTTCTGTAAAAATGTAATTGTTTTCCAGTTTAATAAATTAAACTTGAACCAAAATGGTCTGCAAATAAATATAGTTTGCGCTTTACATAACCTCAAAATATTGTTTAATTTATTTTAAAAACTTCCCATATTCAATAATGCTCATGTTTTTCCGATAGTATTTGCCACGTTACTGTGTTTTGATTTTGTATGGAAATAGGATTTGTATTTAATTTGAAGATAAATTGGAATCAGGTATTAATTATTGCCCCTTGGCGTGGATGATTAACCGCCTCCCCGCCCAAGGTTTTGTAATATTTCTTACCCCCTTCTTACCGTACCCTTCCAACATAATCTTGATCGTCTCTCATGATAGGCGTTATAAACCTTTCTTATTTGATTTTAATAGACACATTTAAGTCTGTTCTAACATACATAAGAGGAAGAATATATTTATGGTAATCGTTCATTTAAATGTATTTACGATATATATTATGTTCATCCCTAAATCTTTGTAAGTCGTGCAGTATACAATTGTTTAACACTTTCGTTGAATCAAGTATAACCTGGCGGGTATATTGCCATGGGACAATCTCATCCAAACAGCCAGCAAGTTGTTGAACATGCCCAAACCGTCTCTTCATGTTGATTAACACACCAACCTTAAGTTCGCATTCATCCCTTATCACTTAATTCTGTTTTCTTTCATACATTGTCACTCCATGTATTATTTTCAATGCACGCAACTCTACAGTATTTTTTCGATTCGTCTCAGTCTGGTGAATGTATTGCTATAAATCAATTTCTTCCATCCAACAAGTCTTTGTTTCTAAACGTTTGTCGGTATTCATGACCTGACATGTCTTAAACACCTTTCATGACCATGTCTTAAACTCAGTAAACTAATATAATATTACAGTAAAACTAAAAAAAATTTAACTTAAAATACATATCAAGAAAAATAACTTTAAGCATGAGAATCGTACAGGAGAAAGGTATGAAGGATATTTTGAAATAAATAATGCTTTTTAGATTTTTTAAAGTATGAAGTACATAATGGTCGTATGGGATCGAAACGTGAACGTGGAAAAATACTGAGACGAGCCGTATAAATGCTGTAGAAATGCATTCTTTGAGAAAAATACATATAGTGACAATGTATAACAGAATACGGAATGAAGAGATAAGGGATGAGTGTGGACTTAAGACTGATGTGTTAAATAAGATGAAGAAGAACACGTTAAGATGGTTTAGACATGTGGAACGAATAAATGAAGAAAGACTAATAAAACATCTTTATAGTGCAAATGTGAGTGAAAGGCGTGTGAGAGGAAGAAAAAGAAAGTATGGTTGGATATTCTGAAAGAAGAATACGTAGAAAGTCAGCAAAATCGTAGAATCTGTATGATAAGGTGTATGGATGCAGAAGAGACTAAGGATTTGTGTTGAGATAGGAAAGTCTGATGCTCTATCCTCTCTGCATACTCCTATAGGTAGTGACGTGATGGTATGAATGTTTGTAAGTATACATCTGATGGAGCTAGGAAGATCGTACCCAAGTTGAGCCAAGTAAACCGCAAAAATAAATATACTCGTATGTAAAATGATGCATTGGAATACAAAGGATCTTACCCTCACCAGAACGGATTGATTGTCTTTGTAATTTCAAATATTGTAATTTATTTTAACTTTTTTTTTACTTTCCAATGGATGTAGAATGATCCAATTATCTACGTTTAGACCGCACAGCTTAACCCATGAAATAGAAGAACCATAGAGATAGTGCGTTACTTCCTTCGTCTTTAATCTTGTTTACCCAGCGATAAGACTTTGCCGCCTACACAATGTCGCGATAATTGTGAATGTTAAACATCATGTGTACAAATGTTTAAAACTATTGTATGTCTTACACTATGGAAGCGACCGATTTGTGTTGACATAAAAATTTCAACACTTGACCTACCTATCATTACCATTGATTTCGCCGCATCGCTTGCTTGCAGACTGATTGTACAACAGATTAGCCGATAGAATAACTTGTATAAACATGTATTATATCATACATACATTTCATCTCGCCGTGTCTCTTTATTTTGCAACAGATCAAACCTGCCGAACTTCTCCTAGCCATCAAAACTTTGAGTTTGACCTGTCAAGAATGCACACAATCAAGGAATACTATTAGCATATCAGAATTTGATACTGTCCGGTTCGTGTATGTATGTCTTCGTGCTCCATTGGCTTTGTTTCCTATCGCTACACGCTATTCAATATCCCTCTTAACTATTCTCTCATTGTTTTGCGAATCGTTCGTTCCACATGCCAATCTCAGTGTGCTCTTCTTCATCTTACTAAACACATCTGCCTTAAATTCACATTCATCCTTAATCACTTAGTTCTGTAGTATGTCGCACTCGTACATTATAGACTCGTTACATCCTTGACATGCTTTAAGAAGCGAATGGAAAAACTCTTAATTTCTAACCAGTAATGTAACATGTTTCATTCCTGATTTTTTTTCCTCTCCACCATCTTTTCTTATTCTTTTGATTGTTGATATCCTACTTTTACTTTAATATGTTAATTAATGTCCATTAATTTCATAAATATGATTGATCTTTTGAATATTTTTTGCGACCATGTAACTTACTATATATACTTTTGTCTAGTCGGTTGGAAGAGATTGCTGCCTGATAATAAACCCGCCAGATTGTATTTACAATGAAGTGTTAAATTATAAATATGTGTAATACAATATAACCTCATACTGCTTATTCCACTTTTTTTGTAACGGTATAACCCTACCGGTTTCAAGGCTTTCACCTCATCTTTAAGGGAGCACAAACAAGACTTGTCTGTGCTCCCCTGAAGATGAGGTAAAATCCTTGAAACCGGCAGGGTTATACCGTTACAAAAAAGTGGAATAAACAGTGTTTGATAAAATAAATTACAATGTCTTTAAACCTCCACAATGTTAATGCCTTAACTATAAACAACATATCACCTCATATTTTTCTCAGTGCACGCATTTCTACAATATTTATTAAACATTAACATGTTCAATGAAATATTTTGGCATTTATTCACAATATCTCATTTATGGTATACCTTAGAAAGTGTTGCTTATTATTGATGAATTATTCTTCGTGTGTGGCATACACATCATCATCCCAAAAAAAAGGTTTTTTAAGTCTGCCCGAATCATCGTCTTCTTGGATCTCTAATAACCCCACTGTGAGGCTGTTGTTCAGTCCATTTTGGGTTTTGACGATTCACTCTATACCTGACACCGGACCAGATCTACCTCTAAATCCACAAAATCCCAACACCTAAGGAATTCCTACCCTTGAACCCATGTTGAACTGAGAAATTTGTCTTCGTGATACAACAATAACAAAAAAAAAAAGAATTCTATGTCGTGAGAATATATTATGTAATGCCGATGATCTATGAAGGAAGCTATAAGAAATGTTTATATTCTTAGATCTCTGGTATTAATCTACCACATATTGATATTTAAGAAAATAGTTTTTAATAGTAGACTTTTCAGTAAAATATTTTTTAATAATAGATAGTCAAATATCAAAAGCTGGTAAGATAATAGTCCACCACAGTATTCTAGTATTATCATTGATGCATAGAAGTGAAACGTGAACATGGAAAATGACTTAAAAAGGTCGAATAAATGCTCTTGAAATTCGTGCATTGAGAATAATGCGTGGGGTGACAATGTATGACAGCCTACATAATGAAGTGATTAGGGATGAATTTGAACTTAAGAATGATTTATTAAGATTAAGATATGGTTTAGATAGATATGGTTTAGACAGATAGAATAAGTGAGTGAAGAACGAGTAACAAAACAAATTTAAACTACAAATTTAAATTGGAGACGTGCTAGAGAAAGACCAAGAAAAGTATGGTTGGATCAAGTGTACGATATTATGAAATAAAGAAATGTTAAAAGCCAGAGAAATCGTAGAGTTGGTTTAAGAAGGTGTAGAAGAGGCGAAAGATATGTATCACGATAGGAAAGTCTGGCACTCTCATGTCTGTCTATCCCGACAGGGAAACGGCATGATGGTATATATTTATGATTAATAATGATAATCTCGTTTATTGATAGCAATTCTTATTCACAACGTTTTGCTTCCTAAATTAAGGGCATTTGGTTAATTTACATCTGTGCCAGTCATCCTTGGTCCATTAATCGATTCTTAGATCAGATACATTTCCGACCTTCAGTATGACCAGCCACTCGAAGCCTTTCCAGTTTTCGCCATCTCGCCGTGCAACATTGCCGAAGAACCTCATCCAATTATCAAGTCTTCACTCTGTTAACATTTCAATATCCAGTCCTGGGTCGCCACGCAAGTATTTTTTGGTCCTTACAGTTATATTTATGTTGATCCTTTCTCAGGATATGTATTATCGCATAATTATATCGTATATCACTTCTTTATTACAGTCAGTGTACACGTGTCGTAATCACAATTCAAATAAATATAAATTAACTGCAAATGAATTGTTTAATTATTGGCCGATTTTTCCCCTTAAGCAATATTACATTTCTCACAGTAAAAAATTTAATCATTCAAAAAAAAATTTAAATGTCCCTTGAACAGCTTCCACACAGTTAGTTACCACAATTTTATAAAAAAAAAGTTATATTATTGTACATCGTAAATTCAATTAAATTTTACGCAATATAAAATTTAACATCCTCGCCAACGTTAAATAATCGTCCTTGGTTAAGTTCCCACGGTGTTGTTTAAAAAAATCAGTATATTTTCATTAAATACCTCGTAGAATCGCCAATGCCAATCACCCTACAATCTCTTATTTAATATCGAAGACTTTACGATCGCATTTATTCAAAATCGATATTCGATTATAACGTTCTGTGTTAATGATGGAAATCATTCTAATGTTTTATTCTGTTGAGTATTTTTTAACGATCTTTTGATATTAAGTTTAATGTACTATATATTCGTTAAATTTATGTATAAAAGTGTTTTTTAAAGTATTTGTCATTTAAATGTCTAAAGTATTTATTTATTTAATGTTTTATTGTACAGTGTACCATTTTGATTCGTTTTGGTTTTGGATATTAAGTTATTCCCAAAGCTGGGTACAATATTCTATGATGTGTATACACTTTTTCTGGATGGGTTTTTGTCGAAATCAGTATACTTATAACAGTATAATTGTGCATAATATTTTGTGTAATATTTTTTGGCGACCATGTAACTTGCTTTATTTACTTTTGTCTGGTTGATTGGAAGAGATTGCCGCCTGGCAATAACCCGGCCAAATTGTATTTACAGTGAAGTGTTAAATAAATAAAAATAAATTTTCGTAATTTTAACGTCATTTAGATTAATGCGTAATATTTAATGAATCGATGAACTTTTTTTTTGGTTAACATTCGTTTTTGCGGATCTTCAATCGGATCAATATTTGTCAACCTCAAAGTGCGATTTGGGTGGCGTGTACAGCTTTAGAAAGTGTTTGAAGACTATACTTTTTGGGAAATCTATCAAAATTTATGACAATATATGCTTTAACATATCGAAATATTCGATGAATCAAGTCAAGAAACCAATTTATACTAATTCAAGGAGAATTAAAATGGGTATATCAAATGTCCATACGGATTGACCATCTTGTGCAGCCTAGCACTCAAAATTATTTCTTAATTACACTATTACACACATCCACAATAGTGTTTAAATACCAACTTTGGTGTGTGGGAGTGAAACTTCGACGTGGAACAAGTCTTAAAATAATCAAATAAATGCTGTAAAAATGCGTGCACATAAAATAATACATGGAGTGACAATGTATGACCGAATAGGAAATTAAGTGATTATGAATGAATGTTAACTTATGGCTGATGTGTTGATCCAAATAAAGAAGAGTACTTAGATAGTTTGGGCACGGGAGACGAATGAATGAAGAAAGACTAACAAAACAAATACAGTTTAAATTTGAGTGGAAGGCGTGATAATGCAAGACTAAGCAAAGTAAAGTTGGATCAAGTATTTGACATTTTGATCAAACGAATTTTGAAAAGTCAGACACATCGTAAGAGCTGTATGGATGTAGAAGAGGCGAAGGATGTATGTCGCGATTGGAACGGTGGCGCTCACTCCTTTCTGCCTATCCCTATAGGAAGACGGCGTGATGACGTATGTATGGTATTTATATATGATGTGCATGGCAGCGCACTCGACTTCCATGTGGAAAGTCGCCGCAAAGAACCCCGCGCTGCGCAACTCCCCTCGAATGACACCAGCATTTTTCCGCCTATTATTCGGGGGAAGAAGGATATTTATGACTTCGGTCATATATATACTTAAAAAAAAAAAGAAAAATATTATGGTGTGCTCCGATCGTCTCACTTCGGTGTGCCATCGGATCCAGTATAGCGGTTTGGCCGATGAGTTTGCTGGTGTCAGCAGCTCTCTCACTCAGAAAAAAACAAAAAGCTCCACGGCACAGCTTCGCTTTCCAACTGAATTGACGTTGGAATGGCGAAGGGATCCTTGACTACGAGGCCCAGCAACGACACCATCAGCAACGTATGAACATCGATCAAAAAAATGTGGCTAATACTTTCATTCATATTTTGCGTCATTTTTTCTTAAATCATTCTAAGTCACAATATATTTTCAACAAATTAGAATAAATCTCATCTCAACGATTCATTCCATCATCACAAACGATAACAACAAAAAGGTAAACCTTGGTACCGCGAGACATTGCCGATAGATGGATGGATGCTAGGTATTCACTCTCGGTCGTTAGGTACGAAGATCCAATGTGTATTTCTTTACAGCACTGAATGGCCTCCCTTTGTCGAGGGACGCTTTAATACCTGCGAGATATTCTCGAGTGATAAATCAGTAATTCGGATGATTTGTACCGGATCATTTATTATAAGCCTCTCTTCTTCTCAAGGATCCGATTCAATGGCCGAAATGAATACAACCGAGATTCTTAGTTCACGAAAACTCCATAAACGTTTTTGTAAAACACGTTTTAATACTGTAAGGTCGATATAAAAACTCATTAATGCATGTGTTGTGTCGCGTTTGGATTATTGTAACTCTATTTGTTCTGGTTTGCCTGATTCACAAATTTCTCGACTCTAATGTGTTTTCAATGCAGCTTCTAGATCGATATCCTCATATGCTAGCCATAAATACTGCCATATTGACCCGTTTTAAAAAAGTCTAAGATTAAGTATCGCTAACGGATTAATTTCAAACTTTGTCTTTCCATGAGACCTTTAATGAGACCTTTCGAATCTGTGTCTGGGGGATGTTCCTTCGAAGAGATGTAGATCTTTCAGGTCGATTTCTTCTTTATTTAATAAATTAGGTATTTCAAATAAATTCAATAAGGTGGGGTGTTATGATAGAGTTTTTGTCGTTGTTGGTCCTATGTCGTGAATAGTCTGCTTCCTAATGTTAGAGATATGAGTGGCATGTGTAGATTTAAAAAGCGCTTAAACACGATTATTTTTGGGAGGTGTTATCAAAATGTATAAAAGGGTTCGAATCATAGGGCGCTCTAAGCCCCTGAGAAGAGTTTTCTCTCTAAACGGTGCTATATAATTTTTATTTACATTATTAATAATATAATTTAAAAATACCAATAATATTGTTTTAATACATTAGGAAACTGAGCCGAAAACATTCGCACGCTTTTCGACACTAGACAATTGGAGAAACCGAAGTTATCGTAAGATGGGGTGTACGGAAAAGACATTATCGACGGGAAACATCAAAAAAATGGATTAAAAATGGGTCGAATTCGCTTGGTCAGGCACGTAAACATATCTACGTCGCTAATACGGATAAGCCTTGGAGTAGTCGTTGCTGGACCTCGAAGTTGAGGGACCCTTCACCATTTCTTCAAAACTATGGAACTGTTCCGAAACATCTTGCGTGAGAAGGGCCTACTTCTCGTAGCACGTTACCTACCATCGTCGATGTCTCATTTGTGTATTCGCTGAGCCGCCCGATTGCGCTATCGCATGATCTCAATCTTTGGTAGTTTCACTCTCATCTGGCATCTACAACCTAGGAGTATTTGAATTAATGGACCACGTAAAGCAATATATTAGTTTTTGTATTGTATTACACTTTCGTTGTACACAGTACAACCTGATGGATTTTTTGTCTTTTAGTAATCTCTTCCGAGCTACCAGATAGATGTAATGGAGGACTTAAAATGTATTTGAGGCCAGACTAGATTTTTTTTAAGTTGGTCTCTAATGAGAATCGAACCCGCAACCCCCCGGGCTGGAAGACAAGCGTCTTTCTAACTAGGCCGTAGAGTTGTTAAAATGCATGCTGTATTATTAAATACAGGCAAGCGCCACGTTCTTATTCAAACGTAAAATGATTCTTAAATATTTCCCGTCTAGCACGCCTGTCTTTCAAACGAGGGTTACAGGTTCAATTTGCTTTGATACCCGATTTTTGCAAATAAGGGTTTGAGTTTAGTTTTCACTTTCCGCGTCTATAACATTTTTCTGGTTGGTTAAAAGAGATTGGCGTTCGGAAATAATTTTGTTTTATATCATCCATCCTGTCGTGTAGCTCATGACTGAGCTGATCGTAAGTCATATGATGGCCTCAGACGACTCATATCCATGCATCCCTGCACTCCTACAGGCAGTTGTTAAAGGTAGTCCAGTTGCGTCTTTCATTGTGTCAGTCCAACGCATTGGGATTCTTCCTCTTGTGCGTCTTCCTTCCACGCCTCAAGTAACCACAAACCTCTCTAAACTGTCTCCTTGGTCACGAGCAATGTGCTCAAAGAATTGTCGAAGGCATATGGTCTACAATATGTCGAGAAGAATGGAGGCGTTAGTTCACCTTGCTGCCCATGGAATTCGTAACATCCTTCTCCCAGCACCACATTTCAATTGCAGCTATATATATATATTCTACGACTCGCTTTTTCTCCGAGTTCAAATCTCCGCGTCATATATGAATATTGCGATGAGGAGAGACTTAACTAAGCGCATTTTCGTCGAGATGGTGATAGTTTTGCTCTTATATTTTATACAACGAATGTTTAATCCTGTACTTTATACAGCGAAGGTTTTATCCAATACAATATATTCGAGAAAACCATTCAACCGCATATAAATAAGCCACATATTTTGAGTTCGTATACATCGAGTACATCTCCGTCCCCTTGTAGCAGAAGATCCTCGAATATACCGTAATAGATGGCGTTTGTGCCGAGCATCAAAGGTGTGCTTGATTGATGAAATGATAAAATATTTTGTATTCATTGCCTGTAAGGGTCGTTAATGTTTACCAAAAAGCGGCGGGGCCGTTTAACACAATAAAACACACCGAATGGTATTCACGTTTTGAACGATTACTTTTATTTTCGTTACAAACTCAAACCAGATACGGATTTTATTTTGACGATCAATAAATAATATTGGCTCACTTCAAACGGCGACCTAAAATTAATTATATGTATTTTCAATATTGTTCACCATTCTATTCTCCTTTCTTATATTGTATTGTAGTATTGCACTTTCGCTGTATATAGTACAACCTGGTGGGTTAATTGCAATACTACAATCTCTTCCAACCAACCAGAAAAGTTGTAAAGAGACCTTAAGGGAAAAACAGACCGGAATCCTTTTTTAAACAATCTGGATTCCAGCGGGGTTTGTACCCGCAACCTCTGGGCTAGGAGACAGTTGTCTTACCAACTAGGCCACGGAGATCGTCTTTCTTAAACCACTGGTAAGATTTTTTTAAATTTTAGTTTTGTTTATTTAAGTTTAAACGATCAGTTGTTTTGACATTTTAACTTTTTTTTTGCTGTTTGTATATAACTCAAATTGAAACCTTGAAACCAGTATCTACCATATAATTTGTGACTTTTATCTAGTTAGTTGGAATAAATAGCTGTAGTGCAATTAACCGACCGATCATAACTTTGTAGAGTTAAGTGCCAAATAAAAAAGGACTTTGTGTGAACTGAAAAACGTATCGAAGTCTGCACATAAGTTGAATTAAATTTGATATGCTGAAGTTGAAGCAATAAAGCTTGAAACAGGTTTTTTTATTGTTTAAAAAATCGGCAAATATATATTTATATATATTTTGTTTTTATTTTGAAGATTTGTAAATGTGCCAATACCACATCTATAAAAAGTTTATTCTTCGTCTCTTTTGGGCTTCTAATCGTCCATGACTCCACTGCATAGAGGAAGATCTAAAAAACCAATGTCTGTGTTAAACGATCTTTCGTATTTTTAGGCGACGGCTCACTTACTAAAAATAAGAGAAAAGGGGAAAGAAACAAACTTCGCAACACAGCTTCGCTTTCCAACTGAATTGACGTTAGATTGTCATGACGTTAGATTGTGATGTATCTTTCTTTCCATATATTTGTCAATTTCCAAGACCACAATCTTACCTCTAATGGCTAATTTTATTTTTCGTTTATTGTCCCTATTATGCCATTTCGATAGGTGACATGGACCCAACTGGTGTTTTCGGGCAACCTTCGTGTCATAGTTGGTAAAACGCTAGTCTTCCACGGTTCGATTACCGATAGTATCAAATAAAAATAAATAAACTTCCTTTTTGTTCAGAGTTTATGTGATAACAATACTCGTGCGAGCTAGAGGTGTGAGGGTATTATGGCCTGCCCACATGAGGTAATGTTCCAACACATACGATGATGAGTTATTAGTTACTTGACTATTCTAGTAGTTCTTAACCCGAAGGCCCGATTACCGAGGCTGAAGACCATAGTGTATTTCGGCTACAATCTTCAACATGTCTGATGTAGATGACATGTTGAGGAGTACCATAAGAATAAACTGGTGAGGAAAAACGAATAAGTCAAAGTATTGTAATTAACCTACTTTTTGAGAAGCTGTAAACAACACAAATAGCACTCGTATGACAAAACTTTCTAAGCACGTATACCATTAAAAATGTCAACTTATTTTGGTTTATTCCTCACAGGTTTTTGCAAGGCTATGCTGTCTTGGTCATTTAGCATCGTTTTTTTTATATATATATTTATATTTTAGTAACCAGAGCTGTTTTCACTTTTATTTAACCCGTAAGTACGCCCCTGTTCTTTTTATTATTAATCAACCCCTTATTTATTGTTGTCTGGGGATGAATGCAATCTTTTATGGAAAACGGCCTGAGTCTTAGCGAGTTAAATTGTCTGTATCTATCTGTTAAGTCAGTGATTCTCAAATTATTTTCCCAAAACATTTGTGACTGACTTTGGTGAAAGTTATGAAATTTCAATTAATAGAAGGTTTGGTACATCTTTTAGAGTACAACCCTTTTCAGTTCAGTTCGTTCCGTCTGCCACCCACGCTGGGTACAAAATAAATCCCCATCCAGCACAATTCGCACTGGAAGCTCGAAATCTTCTTAATATTTTATGAGAACAACGTTACGTAGAGACGAAGAAATAACTTCCCAAATGAACTCCTCCGGTGGCGACATACCTGAGTGTTAAAAGAATAGCAACAACAGTATTAAGGTCCCACATCACGGGAAAAGGAAAATGACTAGCAGCACATTAAATGCACTTATAAACCGACTTAAGGCTTTTAGTTCGAACAGCTTAACAAGTTTCCAGTACTTTCGCAGAAAGCTTCGAATGCAACAAAACTATCATTTCACGCCACTAGATCACACAAGCCAATCGGTCCGACGATAAACCGACATAAAGTTGAGTAGAGATTCCTTCGGAAATTATTGACTTGATTACTATCGCAGAACCATAAAATATGATTGCGAAATACAACACAACTAAACTAATAACTTTCTGTCTTCTTTTTGGTCGGTTGTTCATGGCTGACGATTGTAATCTCTTCGGTACATATTCTCAACCCTGCCCATTATTACACTTCTCCATTTTCATATCTTTTTAGCCTCTCAGCGTTAAGTATTTTAAAATAGTTCTTAGTAATTTTTATTCACATTTTTTGTGTTATTTTTATAATTTTATATTTTTTATGTTACGTAAAATAACCTGCATCTACCAAAAGATAATGTTTTTTTAGCCCCAAGTTGCATTTTAAGAATGAATGTGTGTACTGCTTCTGTGACTTGTGAAGACGTGTATTATGCAAAACTGTCGTCTGCATTGCTACGAATTTGTATAAACATGAGCCGTAATTATCAACGCACTGTTAGCCTAACCTCCGCGTTCATTGTTTTAAATTTCGATTCCACAAATTACTTTCTTACAAAAAAACGCTATTTTTTGGCGACCCGTTCTTGCATTTAAATTTTCAACTCGGTCCTTTGACCAAAATATTTGCCCAGGCCCTGATATAAAACAAGGCCTTCGCGTGCAATTTGAGAAACTCTGTGGCAGGCGGTTCGTTGCCTTGTTACTCGTTACCATCACCTCGGTTCTGTGAAGATTTTAGAATACAATTATTCTTTTGTTCCTGACCGAATGTCGTCGGTGTTTTGTAATACCCTCGAATACTGTTTAGAGGCCCACATGCTCTCAGACGTGACCACAATATCATAGTTAGAAACGATATTGATTCAGTAAAGGTTAAACATTTATAGATTTTTTTGTTGCTTACAGATGTGATCGTTTTTTTTTTCAACTAGTATATTTAGTTCAAAGACACTACATATTTTCTTTTCTTGTCAAGAAAGTGTTTTCATATTTTCAGGTTAAATTCTTACGCATTTTTACATTTAGATTTTGGCTCATTGGTTATTTATATTTGCGTGATCTCTGCAATATGTCGTGTCGGCGAGTGCTGGTTATTCTCGATCAATGACTTGATTTGATCATCAGTGATAATTTACCTTCCAGAGCGAACATCATCTTCGAATTTCACATAAGCTTAAATCAAGAGTATATCGATTAAACCCGTACGATGCCAACGGAGCACCCTCATGACATCGGACCTTCCCATCATCATTACGGTTTTTTCAACCACAGCATAAAACGCCGAAAAAATAACTTATCGTGTTCCATCTTCAAAATTACGTGAAAAAAAGTTTCAAGTAATTTTGGGTCAACAATGCACCAAAAATGCGCTCCTTTCATAATAATACACATTCAGCGCGTTGGGAATGAATAGTTGTATTTCGCAAGATGTTTTCGTAGTTGTATTTCGTTGTATGTTCATTAGTTGTATGTTCTCGTAGTTGTATTTCGCAAGATGTTTCCAGTTGTAGTTGAGTGTCACTGTTTGTCAGGTTGATGAGAGCGTGCAACGGGGTTTTGTTTTTTGTTTAATCAAAAATCGGAAAGAAGTATCGATTTATTTTTTCATGCTAAATATCCTCAGTGAGATACAGGCAAAAGCCTAGTTTACTGGGGATACGACAAATGAAAGGCAACAAACCCAGATCCATTAAAATTGTATGTTCAAATCAAATTACCTGTTGTTTTTTCGCAAATTGTGTATATTTCTTGTCATGTGTAATAATAAATAAATAAATAGCAAACCAATTTTTTTCCTAACGGCGTCTATCTGAGGAATACGAAACTACTTTCCGTTCGACTAATTAATAAGAACGTAATTTTGCGAAATGCACCCAGCCCTCAATGCACATTTATTCAGTTTATTTATTCTGCTTTATTTGCCATGCTCAGTCCCCCTGACCTGGTGATCACTCTTGAAAAAAAAAGGTCTGTGTTTGGCGACATGGAACAACTCTTCAACTGTCTAGGTAGATTTCCTTTCACGCATACTGCAAAACCATGACAAGCGCCTTCTACCGATACCACTCGACCCTCGTTTTTGTTCTACAATATTAATTTTAGGAAGTGATATTTTCTCAATATATGACCGAGATAGGCAATTTTTTGGCGTTTTGTTGTATTTAAGAGCTCTCGTACATGTATTCGGTGTAGTACGATGAAACCAAGGAGTTCTGAGCATTATTTGATGAATCTACATTTTGAGTGTTTGTAGCTTATTTTTTATCGTGGTCTTCGTGGTCCATGTCTCAACACCATAAAGTAGAATATATCATATATAGTATTTTCACTTTTAATAATATATATATATATATATATATATATATCATCATCATCATCATCATTGTCAACCAGGGTCGATCCACTGCTGGATGAAGGTCTCCCCAAGTTGACTCCAAACAGTTCGGTCCTTTGCTCGCCGATGCCACGTGATGCTGCCATGCTTCCTGATTTCGTCCATCCAGCGTACCTTCGGTCTTCTTCTAGGCCTCTTTATGCCTCTTGGATACCATTGGATTATTTCGGATGTCCATCGGGAGTCTGACATTCTGGCTACATGTCCGGCCCATTGCCACTTCATTCTTTTGCACACCTTTATAACGTCTTCTACCTTTGTTATATTGCGAATCCAGGTGTTTCGTTTACGGTCTCTTTTAGTATATCCTAACATGCATCTCTCCATGCTCCTTTGTGCGGTCTGGAGCTTTTGCGTGTTCTTTACTGTGAGCGTCCATGTCTCGCAGCCATACGTAAGTACTGGAAGAATGCACTGGTTGTAGACCCTTCGCTTCAAGGATATTGGGAGATTACTTTTGAAGATGTTGTTCAAACGTCCAAATGAGCTCCACGCCAGTTTGGTCCTTCGTGCTATTTCCTCCGATATGCCACCTACAAAGGAAATAAGTTGGCCTAGATACACATATTCCTGGACAAGTTCTAGCGGTTTTCCATCCACGTTTATTGGTTTTGGGGTAGCAAAGCCGTTCATCATATATTTGGTTTTTGAAATATTCATTTTTAAACCAACTTCCCTGCTGACCTCTGCCAATTCTTGCAGTTGGTGCTGAAGATCATTCGGGTTTTGTGAGAATATAACGATATCGTCTGCAAATCTCAAATGGCTCAGGTATTTTCCATCAATCGCCAGCCCTTTACTTTCCCATTCTAGTTTTTTAAATATGTATTCCAGTGTAGCTGTGAATAATTTTGGGGAAATAGTGTCTCCTTGACGAACTCCTTTACCGATTCGGAAGGTTTCCGAGGATTTGTGGAGATGTATTTTTGCTGTTGCATCCTTATAGATGTTATTGAACAACTGAGTGTATGCTCTATCAATGCCTTGTGTCTTTAGAGCTTCTAGTATAGCAGCTTTTTTGACTGAGTCAAATGCCTTTTCGTAGTCCACAAAGGCTAAGTACAGGGGGAGTTCGTATTCGTCACATCGTTCCATTATTTCTCGCAGCACCTGAATATGATCCATGGTACTGAAACCCTTCCTGAATCCAGCCTGTTCTCGTGGTTGGTTCATGTCAAAAGTATTCGAGAGTCGGTTGGTTAAAATCTTGGTAAAAATTTTGTAAAGGGTAGGTAGCATGCTAATCGGACGGTAGTTCTTAAGATCCTCTTGATCGCCTTTCTTATGGAGAAGTATTATAGTTGCAGATTTCCAATCTTCTGGAATGTCTTTTTCTTGAAGGCACCTGTTGAAAAGTGTTGATAAGATGGTATCCACTTCTCGACCTGTTTGTTTAAGGACATCAATGGACAAACCGTCGGTACCAGTGGCCTTACCGGATTTCATTCCGTTGATTGCGTATCTGATCTCTCCTGGCAAGATCGTTGGGATATTTTCGTCCTTAGTTGTTTCTAGATTCAGATTTGTATCTGGTATAGTTACAGTATCTGTATCGGCATATAGTTCCCTATAAAATTCTTCCGCTCTCTTCAGGATAAGGTCTCGTTGTTTGGTTACAGTATTATCAGACAGTTTAAGTGCAATGATGTGGCGTTTTCCTAAAGACATATTTTGCTTTAGCTTTTTCAGACTTCTTCTATTCTCAATCGTCCTTTGAACCATTTTTGTGTTATATTCGCGGATATCTTTACGAATATTTTTGCGTAGCATTCTATTGATCTCTGAGAAAGATGGTGATGTAGAAGCGGGTTGTGTAGATATCATTTTTCTTCTTTGTTTCATAAGATCTAACGTTTGCTGAGACAATTTTGATTCTTTTTGAGGATGTGAGCCGCCGTAGTTTGTTGCACTCTGTACTATCTGTTCTGCTATTGCTTCTATTGTAATCGGAAGCTGTGGTTCGTATATATATATATATATATATATATATATATATATATATATATATATATATATATATATATATATATATATATATATATATATATATATATATATATATATATATATATATATATATATATATATATATATAATAAAAGAGACCGTAAACGAAACACCTGGATT